>CCBP010000320.1:11525-22162 GCA_000765035.1 Trametes cinnabarina
TGGCATATCACCCTTTGCGGCAAAAGGTACCCAGCCTGAGCTGCAGTCGCGTCCCTCCTTCGATTTGAATGCCCTCTGGACACCGTCACCTGCAGGCGCGCATACCAGCGAGCAGGCAGGACCGGCGCAGCCTCAGGAATCGTCCCAACCGATGCCCGTGTCGACCGAGCTGGCCGTCGAAGCTGGGCTCGCGCCCGAGACGGAAGACCAGGACTTCGACATGTTCCTGAGCACCAATGATCAAGAACCAGAGCAGCAGGAGGAGGCAGCAGAGGTTACCCCGGCCGTCACGGAAACGAAAGAGGTCGCCTTCGAGGACCGTGCGCCCGTGTGGTCCGGCACAGTACGTGTTGTCTATCTCTCTACCGGTGACACCAACAAATGTTGACCCGATCATTCAGTTGAGCATGCCTCTCGATTCCGCCATCCCTCAAGAAGTCGGAGTGACCGCTCGGCAAGGTGGCGGTCGGACACTCCCTGTCGATTCACCCCTATGGCATACGCTGTTCCCTTCAAACGAGCTACGTATCGATGGCCGCGTACCTGTTGAGAAATCGGCGCAGTACCTCACTCAAGTTCGCTTGAATCCCACCAAGGAGCTCATCGCAGCGGTGTTTTCCGCTGCTCCGAATAGCGATCCTTCAGGTTTCCATGCGATCAAGAACCATCTTCTGTCCAAAGGGTGAGTTCAGCTGCTCATTGTCGTCTTATCAGCTCCTGACAAGGGACACGCAGCCGTCACGGACTCATCTTCCCTTGGGGACATAATCCCAAGTCGAGTGCACCTGGCCGCGAGCTCTACATGGTTCCCTTGCTATCGACTGATCCAATTCCGGAGTACATGGAGCTGCTTGATCAACTACAGCTCCCGCCGACGAGAAACACCGACTATCTTGTGGGCATCTGGGTACTCACCAAGGGCAAGCTTACTCCGCCTCCCAACGCTCCAGCCACTGCGGCTGTAGCGCCTACGTCGTTACCTGGACCGGCTGCGGGACCTGCACAGCAGCCTTCTGCTGCCCCTGTTATACCCAACTTTGACTTCGCTCAGTTACAGCAGCTGGGATTGCTTTCTCAGCCATCTCAGCCATCACATTCGCCGGTACCGCCCACATCGACTCAGTCCCTCCTTGAGCCTGCCGTGTCTATGCCTCCTCCCCAGCCCACCCTCACTGCTCCATCTAGCTCAAATCCGGCACCAGACATCTCCCAACTCACGCCTGAGCAAATACAGCTCATGCTCCAGACGCTTGTCAAGACCACTCAGCACATATCGGGCCAAGCTCCCCCTGCTCAGCTGTATTCCACTCCGACGACTATGCCTCCTCACTCTACTCCTCCCTCCCAGTCTGTTGTCCCCCCACAACCGATCGCACTACCCCAGGCTGCGCTACAAGCGTGGACGAGCCAGGCTCCCACACATCCCCCCCTTTACCCACCACAACTGTCAGCGCCTCCTCCCCCATACCCCTCAGCACCATCAGCACCGCCTCCGCACGTTTACAATCCGGATGGCCCATATGGAGAGCGATACGACCACAATCGGCCCTATCCCAGTGCTCACGATGACTATGAAAGGGGCGGCTACCGGGGTCGCGGCGGACGAGGTGGGCGTGGCTTCCGAGGACGAGGGGGGAATTGGAAAGCGCGTGGAAGGGGTGGGCCTTCCGGTGGTTCCGCACAGAGAGGACGTGGCCGTGGTGGTGGATGGTGAGGGAAGCGGCTCACGGAAGCGGACTAATGGACTCTCGTCGAATGTTATCTGCTTGTATGATATGTGCGCCCGGTTCTGTCGATAGCTACAGTACACCGTTGTTCACACTGCCAACGTGGGCGCTCAATGTACTTGTACCGTTCGTATGCCTTATGCCAGTCATGCTTATATGATGTTGGTCTAATCTCCACCTCTCCTGCTCTAACAATGCGTGACCAGCCAAACCCATGTCGAACATAGGATTAACAAAATGCTCCTCACTGTGCCACATGACGGTAATACTGAGCGGAAGGCAGCTTGAAGCGCAGGCTAGAGTTTCAACTTTGTAGCATGCATCCTGACCTATCCTGACCTACTCTGCCACCCACGCTTTCACCATACAATGCAAATGAGTGAACCTCCCTTGTGTGTTCTTGAGACCTGACTGGACTCTTTGTGTAGTCCAGTCGAAATATATTGTAGGATGATCCGTTGAAGTGTCCGAGTCGCGGCAGCTCCGTCGGTGGCAGCTACTGAACTGTACCGACGATCGTTCTCCGGCTGCGATTCGTACTGCAGGACCCAGCTGCTCGATACATATGCAAAGATGCCTCTTGTACCCACAGTGAGGGGACACAGTCTTCTATCGATCTCACCGGAGTTCGCGACGCCGCACTCGATGTCATCAAGTGTCCAATACAGCCTTGGCATGTGCGCCCATATGTCTCAAAGGGCTGCAGGATACTGTACGGGCCAGACGTTAAGCGATGTCCCCTGTCCCCAGGACCCAATCGCCTCGCCTATTTGGGCGCTTGTCCCCTGTCCCCGGCCACCCATCGCCTACGGTTCCCTGCATATCTGGTCCCAAATTTGGTAATTTTTGACGCTCATCCCCTCGCTGCCGCCAATCGTATCGCCTGTGTCCCCATGTCCCCGAGGACTAGTACTCATCGCCTGTTCCCCCGCTTCCCACGCCCTAATCTAGGGTTACGTCGCTTCGCTTAACGTCTGGCCCGTACAGTACGCAGCCTCGCGCGCGCAAGGGATCGACTGATATCCGACTCTAATGGCGGGTCTGTATGTGTTTTCATTCAACGGGCGCTGTTTACGTTTCACCGTTGGCGAATGGTTCACGCCCTCGGACAGCGGGGACCGCAATATAAATCTTACAGACTTACATACCCGCCGAATGATTCCCAACCGCCGCTCCGCGCAGCAGTCTCTTCTCTCTTGAAGTACACTGTTTGCCCGTTGTGACAACATGGGCTCATTCCAGTTCCGTCGACAGCCGCTGACTACCCTTTACTATGTATACTCTCTGATCTCGCTCTTGTTCGTCAAGGTTCCGTACTGGGCGATCAGATTCGCCCTCCCCTCCACCCGTCCGCAGCCCTGGACGCTCGGGCGCGTCATTCTGGTGAAATGCTATCGTGAACTCATCAAGATATTGTTCAACAGTACGGTCGCGCCGATGAACATCGACGCCTCAACGGTGGAAAAGTCTGGCAAGGCAGAGGAAACGGGACTTGTGTGGATCGACGCTGCACCAGAGCTCATTATCGTGCCCGAAATCGAGGAGGCGGCTCGTATCAATGGAATCAAAGCAGAGCGCAGGCCAGGATACTGGATTGGTAAACGCGGGCCTGATGGCCAAGTTGGGCAAGCAGCTGGACCAGACGAGAAAGTCATCTATGGGTTCCATGGTGAGTCGTTCATTTGTACGCCTTGCAATTCATACTGACGGGCAGGTGCAGGTGGCGGCTTTATTGTATGTATCGCGGGTTGGCAAGCTTTACGGACTCTGTGGCTCACCGATCTGATTAGATGGGATCAGCTCACCCTGACTTCCATACGGGGCACATATACAAGAAGATGCTCGCTGGGTATGCTAGAGGATACGAACGAATCTTCCAAGTCGACTATCGCCTCTCATCCAGCGACCCGCTCCCCAGAGAGGGCGCTTTCCCGGCTTCACTCATTGACGCACTGGCCGGGTACAAATCCCTCGTCCTCGAGCTCGGCTTCAAACCCTCTAACATTATTATCATGGGCGAATCCGCCGGTGCGACGATCGCTCTCAACCTGACGCGATACCTGTCCCAAAACGACCTCCCTGGTCTTGGTCACGCATCTCCGCGCGGGCAGCTCCTCCTCTCTCCCGCGGCAGACTGGGGCAAGACGCAACAAGGTCCGGGCACCTCTTTCGAGCGCAATTGGGACTGCGACATGGTCCACGAATTCCTTCTTAGCGACTATGTAGCCAAGTCTCTCGTTGGCAATCTCCCTCTAGAGACGGCGAGGACGAACTCATGGATCTCTCCGGCGTCTCTGCATCTGCCTAGCCCTGAAGGCATGTTCAAGGGTCTGCCGCCGACTAGCCTTCTCGTAGGCGGTGCGGAGATGTTGCTGGATCACAGCAAGACCATCCGCGATAGGATTGTCGCGGACAACGGGGACACGGCCATGGACTTCTATGAGATTCCTCATGCGGCTCACGTTCCGATGACCCATGCTTGGCACGAGCCGGAGAGTCGATGGGGATTTGAGCACTGTGCAGAATGGTTGGAGGCGTTAGATAAGGCCGCATTGTGATATACCCTCTATCGACGCTGGCGTGACTCGCACCGCAGATGTCGCACATACTAGCCCCAATCTGTGCTCCCTTTGGGAGCGAGACGACGTAAGATTACACCTATAGAGTTGCGAAATATTGATATCCAAAGCGTATACCATGTTCCGCACTGGCAGCTTCAGAGCGGAAACTGGCATTGCGTGCATTCACACCCGCCGTTAGGAGTTTGCAACATGATATACGAAGTCAACCTGCTTATCACGTTCTGCGAGATCATACACCATCCTAGTACTGTTCCAGACAAGTCATCTATCCACCCCAAGACTACCCGACGTGTGTGCGTTATGACGGATGTCTGCCTGACAAGGTGTGATGATCAGTACATGTGAGCATGTGAGCTGGCGAACAAGTCAACGCAGTGCGCACCGTGATCGTGATATAGACTGGCGGGCGACGATCAGGCGAGGGCGAAGTCGCTGAATGCAGTCGAGTTTAGGTTGTAACATGTGTTCACAGTTGAGAGCGGCACGAAAGACGCGCAGCCCGGAGGGCCCACGAAGACAGTGAAGGGCAGGCCTTGGGCGCTCGGCTGGCGGATGACGGCAGTTTGGAAGGTGATATCGGGGGTAAGGCACTCGTTCATCGGCAGACTTGACAGGTCAATCCCGATGCAGCTGATGCAGCTCGGGGTGGAGCACAGGAGCAGTGTCGCAGGGAACTCTGCTTGCGTGGTGTCAACGTGGATGCCGCCTTGCGAAAGCGGGACGAGGGGGCGCGCTTGGACGCCGCTGATGTCGACAACAGGAAACTCCGCGCCGCTGTCTGTAGCCTTCGACGTGAGAGGAGTGGCGAGGGCGGTTTGGCACAAGAGGGCGGCGGCTAGGGCGAAGAAGGTGGAGCGCATGGCGAGCTGTTGAGTATGGATGTTCGAGTGGCAGAACAGACTGTTCCCTGTGGATGTCGGTGAGTCTGGCTGGCTTTTATAGGCTTCAAGTTCATCGTTGACAGAACGTGACCAACAACTGACGTGGTGAACTTGCAAGACTCGTGCAGGAGGATACAGTTGCTCTGGGAATTTGCAGGACACAACAAGGAGTGAAACAGGGGAAAGATGTATGGAGCCGGGCGTACGGCGAGAGCCGTCTGCTCGTCTGGGGGTCGCGAATAGGACGTTCACGGCATATTCTTGCAGACCGCTCCACGCGCCGACAGAGCAGGCGGATAACAAACCCCGGTGTACACGTCCCGCTTGAGCGACGTTTAGGTCTGCAAATGTGAATATGACGGTGCGCTCCGTTGCACGACCGTCGTCGGGCGACCGTGACATTCGACCATGGGTTCAGTAATAAAGTCCTCACCGCCGAGGGAATTCAGAGGAGGCTACTGTGGGAGCAGCATCCCATAGCCCGAGATGCATCGGAGCGACTGGACTGGCTGGGCGAGCCTGGATGGATGAGCACAGGAACTGAGCTGTCAGTCTGTCGATGTCGCCCACTTTGCCGTCCACAGGGCGAGTTGCTGAACTCTGCGGTATAAATGCAATAGTGGAGTAAGTTACGATGTTCTGAACATCAATACTGCTTGATGCCGTTCACTGTCATACGACGGTACGCTCAGGCTGTCAAGCACTATTGAGCCACAAGGGCCACTGATTGATACTTGTGGAGGACCCACGAGATGGGACGGCGAACCTGATGAGCGGCCTAAGGGCCTGCCGAGCAAGTTCAATAGAAGCAAATCTATTTTGTTAGATTACATACCACTCAGCTGGCCCTCTCGACCCCCATCGACCACACTGGCGAGCGTTCTTCACGGGCCCCAGGGCGTCCAGGCTGTCGGCGGTGGTTGAGTGCCTTGAAAATGGCAAAGCCGCAGCAGGTTATGGACCCAGGACCGGGCTCGGAAACTTGGTATGCTCGGCTAGACAATGAAAGCGAGAGTTACCATAGTCAGGACTCATACGTACGTACTGTAGAAACTCAACGCGGCAGGGAATCTGATGGACTGGAACGGCGCTCTGCGTCGTAGAGCGCCGTTCGAATGTGTTGAAGCCAGAAATTCGCCGAACTTGAAGGGCCTAAATTCTACCGTTTGTCCCCTGCCCGTTGGCGCCGGTGTCACGGTTGTACCTTTATGTAGTAGAGGTCTGCCTAGGAAGGAGTAGTCTGACTAGGTTATACCGCTGAGAACCAGAACAGGAGCGTCATCATCATGATGTCCGGTCATGTCCATTATGCAGTACAAGGGCACTCAGACTGTGGCCTGTCTGCCTAAAAGTTCTAGCCATCGAACGAGATTAAGCATCAAAGTCCTTGACTTTAAGCTTGCGAAAGACTCGGAGAAAGTCAGAGAGAGATATCGTTCGATGCTCTATGAACAGGATTCAGCAAGCTGCTACGGGATGAATTGCAAGCGCCCCTATGTACCATGGAGAGGCGCGCATGAAAGCTGTGCCTGCAGCCTGACACCATACTGAAGTAGTAAGGTAGTACTGTCCTGTCAGTGGCTGCTTGAACTTGTGGAAATTTCATGTGACCCGGAGCCTATGACGGTAGTTCTGTACAAAAAAATTTACTTGATGAGCGCACTGCTCACATTCTACTTTCGCGGGCGCTTGATTGCCATATAAGGCAAACATTCTTGCCACGACTGCAGCTGCAACTCTCGGGACAACAAGATAGCAAGTAGAAATATACACTAGAAAGTAATACTGCAGTCAGCTTGGCTGAGGTGTGGTTGACTGAGGTTGCACTGTGGTTTCACATAGATTTACATTGCTTGTTCTACAGTCCATATTCTACTTTTTACTTGCTACTCCCTACTCCCTACTCCTTACTTTGTTATCTTATCTTTTGCATGCTTTCTTGCTTACATCAGATATAGAGCTCAGTCTGATCCTTCCGGTGCTGATGCATATTGAAAGGACCCTTGCCACTCCATTTTGTGATGAACTCTGAACCTGGAAGGCTGGGAGCACAACTGTAAGCCACACAAAGAGAGTCTTCAGTCAGTGAGCGAACGACTGAATTGCATAGACAAGTACACAAAGAGAGCTACAAGTACTTGGTAAGTAAACCATAGTAAGTAAGCATAGGTAGAGAGGAACTTACTCTTCAGTCAGTGAGCGAACGACTGAAGAGCAGGGGCAGAGAACGTCCTCCTTATATACAAGTCCAGAGGACGCATGAGTAAGCGAAGAAAGGAGGGCATGTGATCTACCATACAATGAGTAAGACGATGGTGCGAGTATGAGCAAAGGATTGTGTGAGTATCGCGCCATCGTAGAGAACTATCTAGAGAGATCCGGTGATACAACTCCCACGCCTCCAGCACCGCGTCCCTGGATTTTTTGCGAATCCTTCGCACTTCGCACTGTGTTACTTTGCCTTTTGCTCTTGATTTCTTCACAGTTCACCTCCTTTCCTTGCACTTGCTGTTACGGATGCGATATGCACAAGAGTACGTTTCCAACCTCTCAGCAATGCAAACCGGCGATCTCGGCTGGGAATCCGCATGGGCCATATGTTCGCGATCACGGGCCATACGATTGCAACCCTTTGCCCAGCTCCAGGACTTGGTGAACCACTTTGCCGGTGTTCTCCAACGTATTGTATGATTAGTACACCATTTGCATGTAAAATACTCGCTCTTTGCAGCGAAGCAATTCAGACTCTCTTTCCCCCGAGAAGTGAGGATCTCACAGACTCCTGCGATTGTGAACTTTGCGACTGCGTTTCCCTTTGCGTTCTCACTGTGATATACTGATCATATAGCGAACTGCATGTCTCTTCTTGCGTCTTTTACTGTGTACTGTTCTCATCCTTATCATGAAGCATTCACAAAGCCTACGAGCCTCTCCTCCCACTCATCCACTCTCTGTGGAGCTTCGCAGAGGGCACCCCGACCGTCCTACAATATCTCCTGATTCTCAGTCCATCCCCACTGCACGGCCTCGACCTACGAAGGCTCTCGGCCGTATCCATCGTGGTTACAGGGTAGATTTGGCGTATCACCGGAGCTCCGATGTCTATGACGCAAGACCCTTTACTATATTTGTAGTCTCGAGTAGTATATAAGGCGCGCTGGTAGTAGCCTTTGCCTCAGTTCGGATTCTTGTTGCTTACTTCGTTGTTTACTCTATACTTACTCCGCTCTAAACCTATCCTCCTATTCCCTCCGTCCTCTCGCCGGAACTCCGCTCCTCGTCCATCGGTCCTCCGCTTCCCTCCGTCCCCCTTGTCGGTGCCCTCTAGCAAATAGGGGACACTTAGACGAGATCACTCAGGGTGTTGCCAATAACTTTGCCGAAGTCCCCACCCCTCATGCCCCCAGGGTTCCTAGGAATCCCCTTGGAACCCCTCCGGACTTCCACTGCTCCCTCTCTGCCCCTCCGGTGGCATGCGTCCTAACAGTAATCTACCATACAATAAGTAAGACAATGGTGCGAGTATGAGCAAAGGATTGTGCAAGTATCGTGCCATCATAGAGAACTATCTCAAGAGATCCAGAACAGCAAAGAATGCACTGGAGGGATTCAGAGATGTCCGGATGCTATAGTACAAGGTGTATTGTAGAAAAGTCTGTAGAACTACCATATGGGAAATGTAGAAAGAAAGTCTATGCTGTGTAACACAGCCATAGTGTACATCCGGATGTGGTATGGCCAGTACACAAACCCAGAAGTTCAACAGAAGGCTCTCGGCCATATCCTTTGCAGTTTCAGGGTAGATTTGGCGTATCAGTGCATGGCAGTTGAATTTGTACACTTTGTTGAGCAGGGCTCATTATGCAGTGGAAAGCCCCTCCGCTTACTTATATGTACAGCTTTGGGTAGAGGCACATGTAGTGGTTGATGGTTAAGAGCGACTTGGGATTCTGCTGCTATAGAGCAGTCTTATATACTACTGTACAGGGGCTATGATGTACTACTATATAGTACGATGTAGTACTGTATAGTACTCTATAGAGCGATAAACTCAGTCTGTATTTGCAGGACTGGTTTAGAATAACAATGTACCCATAGAGCGATAAACTCAGTCTGTATTTGCAGGACTGAGGTGACGGACGCAAAAGCTGGAGTATAAGTACAGTATCAAACAAGACGACGGTGAACAAGACGTTGTAAGACATCTCAACGGATAAGGACTCAGTGGGACAAAAAGGATAATACATATGAAACAAGACAATACTTGAACGTGGTCCTTGCGTGGTCCCGCCGCGCCCATTCACACCCTCGCGAGCTAGCGCACGGCTTGCCCGCAGGTCCATTTCCTCCAACATACTCGAGCCACAGTGTCCGGAATATTCTCTATCTGACTGGTAGCCTTGTGTCAGTAGTTGCCTTACTAGGCTATGCTTAGTCAGCACCTAGTTCGACACACTTGGTCCTTAGAAAAAGTTAGTTGATCATGTGTGCGACACTACATAAGGCATGGCCTTTGATGTGTATAAACATGATTTACAAACAAACAAACAAACAAAGTGTGTATGGAGCCCAACATCGGCCACACAGGCTTGCAAGACACAAATCATGCAGGTTATGCATCAGTGAAGAAATCTGCCACATACAGGACATGTGAACAGAAGCTGTCAAGTGCTACAATGGTATCTTTTGCTCATCACCACATTCTTCCCACCGCACCTCCTGCCCCCTTCTACAGTGCTGGACAGTGTCATGGTCCATGCTGGAGTGGCAATACATGACATAGGAACTGCTTATATAGATCCAGACAAATATGCTGATAGCCTCAGCATAGCTTTTGGTCCAGTTGTTAGATTGTGTTATTGTGTGGGCACGGTCTCTCACAGACAGGCAAAGTCAACGAACTTGCTAGCGCCTGAACGGGACTTTTTAGAGGGATTCTGACTTCAAAATCGTGTTCAGAGCGGCCAAAATAGCCTAAATATGGTCTTCCAGGAATTCTCCTGTGAATTTTTAGGGTGGACAATTTTTTGGGCCCCAGACCCGCAAAGTTATAGGGCTTCAAAAGGTGTTGGGCCAACGCCAGGACACGTCTAGTTTAGTACTGCATCTATAGACATCATTGCACGCTGCCCAACCCGACAAGCTGGATGCGGCGCCATCTAGCTGCAAGGGCTTTAAGCTTGCGTGAGGATCCCATAAGCCCAAGGGGCCGGCTGCCAATTCTTCAGTCTCTTCCTCGCTAGGACTCACCCCCCTGGCCTCACCTCCAACCTTTTCCTCAATTTTGTGTGCACTCTGGAGGTTCTGAAGGAGATTCTCTCGCTTTTCCTTGGGCAGACGACCACGGCAACATTTTGGTTGCTCCATGAGGTACGTATGTCTGCTGTCATGTGCTACAGAGGTGACCCTTCATAAATGCCCATGGGCTTTTTCCATGGCAAACCAAG
>CCBP010000321.1:878-15562 GCA_000765035.1 Trametes cinnabarina
TCTGGCATCTCCTCCCACGCCACCTTTGCTGCTTCCCAAAGCGAGTCGAGGGACTTGTAGGCGCCAGGGGTATCTTGCACCCGCTTCTTCAGCTTGAACCAGAGTGGCTCGATTGGGTTCAAATCGGGGGAACTTGGAGGGTGCTCGAGTTGCTTGATCCCTAATCGCTGGCAAGCCTTCTCCGTAATCTTTGCCTTATGGGCTGGGGCACCATCTTCCACCACCAGCATCTCTTACCCGTCTGATCCTGCATCTGTGTATAGAATGCAAGGAGAGGGCCTTCGAGGACCTGTGCCACGTACCTCTCTGCATCAAGACCACCACGACCCTGTAAGGTGCGAGACTCTGACAAGTTCTGCTCAGATCGGGGCAGGTCTAGACGCACAAGAGGCCCCTTCCTTCCATGCGCAATGCAGCCCCAGACCATTACAGTCTCTTTGCTGGCTGTCTGAAAGCTAGGTGCAATGCACTCTGGCAAATTACTCTCGCCTGGGCAACAGGTAACATACCGGTGAGTGACGACCTGCCCTAAGCGCAGCGCAGTCTCATCTGTCTAGATGACTTGTGCCCAGTCCCTTTTCAGGTTCTGGCGTGCCCATCTGACACACTTACGCCTGGTTGCGATGGAAAGGTAGAGCTTGCGACGGGCAACATACCGGCGATATCCTGCCTTCCTCGCAACCCGATGGACCTGTGACTCCGTATACCCTCCTGCCTCTATCCCAACCTTCTTGTAGGACCAGAAGCGGTGCTGTCTGATAGTACGGATGATGATCTGTTTATCGTGGAGGGTAAGAGCCCGAGGGCGTCCAGAGCGGCGAAGAGAGCAAAAGGTTTTGTGGGCCTTGTAGCGCTGGAACGTCTTGCAGCAAGTCGATCGAGCCACTCCAAGTCGGGCAGCTATCTGACCATAGGTCAGGCCTTCCTTACGGAGAGCGACAATCTGACTACGCTTAGTGGGAGAGAGTTTGGTGGTGCCAGCAGGAGCCATGGTAGTGGTTGTGGTTAAAGAAATAAATTACTCGAAACATGTGCTACGCTTTCCGGCGCTTATCGTGACATGTGATGTCACACGTTTCCATACTTTTGGCGCCCACGAGTAGTTCTGGAGCTCCCCCTGGTACTCTGGCTCAATGTGTCTGCTCTTTCTGACCCCTTATCTCTTCACATCATGTTATATTCAGAGCTTATCCATTCGGACTCGACCATTGTAACACTAGCCTACAAAGAATCATCCTATTAACCCTGATTTACATCCCAATTTTCAGGCCTCCCAGATATACATGTGAATTATGTTGAATTACACCTGTTAATTAGTGTGTGCTGAATAGCATACCCTATTCTCCTGTACCCTAGACATAGGTGAGGGTAGGGGAGGGCATGCAAGAGAGTGTGAGCACTCAGTATGTCTTCGTTTCAGATGTAAACTGCAGCAAGGGGTTGTGCACTTTGTATTTGGAGATATCATATATCAGTGTGAAGTCCATGTTATGAATCTATATAGGAATATTGTGGATATACTTACATAAGTATAGCAGTCTCACTCGCTGTCACACTATGTGTTTCAAGTCAAGTGCCAGCTGCAACCACTACTATGTTCAGTGCTGCAAACAAGCACAAGTTGGATGTGACAGTCTTATCAGCCTGTGGTTAAATGTAAAGTACCTCTTGGTCAATCACCGGGTTTGTGGGTGACCTGCCACACTGGTGGAAGAGTTGGCTGTGGCTTGTCAACACCCTTCATGTGTTTACACCTGGACCCACTTCTTCTGTAAGTAACCCCTCTGCATCACTGCCGCTGTGTCCAGATCTCATAAAAACAGTGAACTCTTTCTGTTGAATATATGGAGTAGCACCCACGGCAGCCAGATTGGAAACCCCATATCCCGGTTAAGTTCACCCCCTCCTTGGCTGTGCAACACTGGCAAGCCCGGCCAGTTATTAACCCCAAAATGAGACTATCTTTCAGCCCTTGGCTCGCCGACACACAGGATACACGAGTCTGGTGTCTGCCAATAACTTTGAGTCGCTGATATGCCAAATCTACCCTGAGACCGCAAATTATATGGCTGAGAGCCTTCGTAGGTCGAGGCCATGCGGTAGGGAAGGACTGAGAATTAGGAGATATAATAGGCTGGTCGGAGTGCCCTCTGCAAAGCTCCGTGGAGAGTGGATGAGTGGGAGAAAGGGTTCATAGGCTTCACGAATGCTTTGCAATAAACACGAGGATAATACACACTGAAAGCACACAGTAAGAGACACTCAGTTTGCTATATGATTGCTATATCGCAGTGAGAACGCAAGGAGAAACACATTCACAAAGTTCACAATCACAGGAGTCTATGAGATCCTCACTTCGGGGGGAGGGGGGGGAAAGAGAGTCTGAGTTGCTTCGCTGCGAAGAGTGAGTATTTTACATGTGGATAGTGTGCTAATCGTATAATACATCAGAGAACACTGGTGAAGTGGTTCACCAAGTTCCAGAGCTGGGCAAAGGGTTGTACTGGGCAGAGGGTTGTAAATGTATGGCCCGCTCTGCGAATGTACCACCCATGCGGACTGCCAGTTTGCATTGCCAAGAAGCCAGGGATGTGCGCTCGCACACACAGCGAGTCCATGCTATGAGGTGAAAAAAACTAAAGTGTGAAGAGCGAAGAAATGAGGTGCGAAGTGCGAAGAGATGAAGTGCAAAAAGCGAAGTAACGAAGTGCGAAGTGCGAAGTAATCGCAAAAAATCCGGGAGTGCAATGCTGGGGATGTGGGAGTTATATTATCACATATCTTGAAGTGGGGTCTGTTTCCTCACATCTTGTGAGAATTTCGCTGGCAAAATCTGACCCTAAATAGGGCCACTTAATCCCAGGAGTTAGGAGTGCAAGCAAAGAAGCTCAAAGTGACTGAAGCATCCCGATTCGAGTGAAAGGAGAATGCAACACTCCGGCAGCACATCAAGATCCTCGATTGGCACCAGGCGAATGGGAAAAATCAGTTGTGCATAGCCAGACATTTCAACAAAATCTACCCTAACATCAAGATCAAACAGCCCCTTGTTTGTCGCTGGCTGAAGGAGGAAAAGAAGTGGAGAGCACAGTGGTCTGAGGGTGCGAGCGTGCCCAGAGCACAGAATGCAAAGTGTCCCCTGCAGACAGAGCACCCTAAACTTATGCAGTTGATGGATGCATGGGTCATTCAGGCTAGGCAGGCCAGAATCCTTCTTATGGGCGAGGTTCTGCACCACCAAATGGAAGTCATTCACTGACTGCATGGGTGTACCCACTGAAGAGCAGCTTAGCCTCTCTGAAGGATAACTGAATTGGTTGAAGGATTGCCATGGACCCCACAGCATAAAGCACCATGGCGAGGCAGGGTCAGTGAAGACAAGAATGGTTAAGGAAGAGCGTGCTTGCATTTGAAAGCTCATCCGTGACCGTGGATATTACCTGTGTGATATCTACAATATGGATGAAACAGGCCTTTTCTACCAGTACTTCAAGAGAGGGATAGCTGTAATTGTAGCTTACCAAATTCTCCTAGAATGCCACCCAACCGTGGTCTCACAGACCGTGCAATGTCAGGGATGAAAGCCAAGAAAACGTGCCTATGGTCATTGGCAAACACAAGAAACCATGGCTGTTTTGAGGGAAGACAGGTGCCGAATTAGGCTTCAACTATCATCATAATGCGAAGGTGTGGATGACGGCCATGTTGTACTGATCCTGAATTAAGAAGTGGGATGCTGAACTCATTGCCAAGCAGAGGCAGTTTCTTCTCTTGCAGGACAACTTCTCCGAACACATTGTACCTGATGGGCTTTGTGTCATTCACATCGAGGACTTCAAACCAAACCTCACCTCACATGTTCAGCTGGATGACCAAGGGATTATCCAGTGTTTCAAGGCACATTATCGTGCAAAATACATTAAACAGGCCATTGACCGATGCTGCTTGGCAGAAGGTTGACACTATAACGATCCAACACTGCTAGTGGCGAGCTGGGATCCTCCCCGAGTTTGCTCCCCCTGCCATCCTATCACCTGCTATCCCTGTCACCTCCCTTCTGAACCAGCTTGAGGACGACCGCGATACGGTGCATGAAGCAGAGGCTGCCATTACAAAGGCACTCAACAGCCTTGTTGGGACAGGTGCCCTCCAGAAAAGCAATGGGTTGGACCTTGACAGTCTGCTGAACCCAACAATAGAGAAAGTGGCCTTCGACGGAGACACAGCAGGGGAGGAGATATTCGAGGCCATGCAAGAAGCGACGGAGAGGGCACAGAATGAGGATGAAGATAAACCGATAGAGGTGCTACCAACGCGATGAGAAGCTCTCACAGCCGCTGCTGTTCTCATGTACTTCTCCATGGCTCAGAACAGCCCAGCTGCGCAGAAGTTGGAGGAGGCACTGAGATCATTCACACGTCAGGTATGCTCAGAGGCAATGCGGGTGATGGTCGACAGTTTGATTACAGATTACTTCCACCGTCAGTAGTAGAGATGTATATATGTTGGGCACTCCTTAGGCGCTTCACTGCAAATGTACCATGCTTCACCGGCGCTTAGTCCACCCCTATCCTGATTCCCCATACCCCCTCGTCATCGGGTTTTTTGGACGAGTCTGGTACTACTGTCACAAAATGGGACCTTTCCCAGACCTTTCCAGTGCTTATCTGAATAGATATGGATTATTTCGTTGATTTTAGCCGCTTATTCACCGCTTATCCAGGGGATAAGTCCCCTTATTACTTATCTATCAATAGTTATCATTGTTTTCTTCGCTCTTTGCCCTATTTGAGGGTTATCTCTGATGTTCTAGAGAGTTCCATGGCTAGACCCTTGTTCCAGTCAGTTCTAGGCCTTGGTGGAATGTTCTGGAGAGTTGCCTGATAATGTAGGGCTTGCTATTGGTCGCATTTTTGCTGGGCAAAGGGCATGCTCAGTCCAGACCCAGCATGATGTCATTATAACATCATGCCAGTCAGGTGATTAGCTTAGTAACCTAGAGTACCAGGGGTCCAATCCCAGTCCCAGGGGGACTGGTCTGCATGTATATAAACCCCCCTCCTGAGGGCTTCACCCCTCAGACTAATCCACTTATTGTCTAAGCTCAACTTCCCTCTGGCCTAATAAGCCTTTTCTATACCTCCTTCTATCCTCACCTTCTATTCCATACAGTGAGTATCTTAGTTTGAGTTAACTGTTATAACTACCATAAAAGAGGATATAAGACCTGTGATTTGCCCCAGACGTACAAGCCTTTTGAATTTTATGTTAACAGCACATCCAGGGTGCTCAGCAATGCCAATGCGGTTCCAGGCTTGTGAAACATGGCCTGATTTCACAAGACCATATAAGCCTTGTAATAATTTGTGCGTAATGCATAGTGAATTTAAAACCCCGCAATCCATTCCTCACTTTTGGCAGCTTTTTGGTAATCACCTCCACAAGTGCTTCAATATAGCAAAATTCAATTGCTTTAAACATATATTATTTGACAATAACCATGGTAATATACAAATATGTGACCACAGTCCTGGTACCACTGGCCTGCCAAGAGTGAACTAAGACTACTGCAGACTCACCATACAGAAGGGGAATAGGTGAAGGTGTGCTGTCGAACCCTAACTCTTCCACAAAGCTTAAGTCTTTGCCAAGTACTGTACTAGTAGAAGGAAAGACTTACGCACAATCTGGGTGCTAAAGTGGGGTTAGGGTTAGCAGAAATTGTGCTCGTGTAGACTTACTGTTTGCGAGGTGGGACCAGTACTTACTATAGTAAGTCTGCAAAGATATTGCTGTAAGGGAGAAGACTACCGGGAGAGGGAAGGGAAGGTTTATGCCCAGCAAGGGGTGCCATGCTGCAAGCACCTCATGCTGGCACTGTTCAAGGGTATTCATGCATTCCCAAGGGTTGACCGGATCATCGACAATGCGTCCACAATGCCTATTAGATTGCATTCATCACCCCGGTTCCGTGAGCTTGTATGACAGGACCTCTCCTGCCACAGGAACAGCATACCACCAGTCTGAGACATATGCATGTTACCATTTCTTTGGGACCCCCGATGGTTCAATGCTGCTCAGAGCGATTCAGCTACGATCATTCAAGACTATTAGTATGTTCATTAGTATTTGGCAACCCAATAGAAGCCTTGTAATATCATGTATTTTCGGATCCGGGGTTCAGAACCTGATAGTTGGATTATATTGCCATGCATCAGGTCACCGACCCTTGAGGGTATTAGCAAGGGAATATAAGGCAGGGCCGCCATCGCAATGACTTATCAGACCTTGATCGGTCCGTTGAGCAGCTTCTATCCACAAATAAGCCCATGTATTCTCACGCCTCTCTTGAAAACACTTGTAATGCCTCCACGCTCAAACCAGAATCTGACGGAAAACCCGATGCGTAGTGCATACTTTTCGCACGTTCCCGATGGGTATGTAGTATGAGGAAGTCGACTGTAACAGGAACAGACATATCGGAACCGGATACGCAATTGGGCGGGTACAAGACCAGTGTTTGACCGCCCAAAGATGCGCTCAAAACATGGCGGTGTACTTCGCCCCTCTGACACACCGCGCGTAGCTCGCAGCGGCGCGGGGTGCAGAGGCCCTCCGACACATCAACTGCAGTGAAGGCATTCATAGCAGAAATCCAGATATATATATGTATCAAGACCGCTGGCCTCATAGAGCATACCCCGCCCATCCTCCATCTCTGCTAGGAGTAGCTTCGCATGTCTTTGAAATATCCTCTCAGCTCAGGCTACCAATATGTTCTCCCGGTCTCCGTGGTTGCCGTTACCATTGTGATCTGGATGCTCCGACGATGGTGGAGTTTTACGTTCGGCTCGCCGCTACGCAACCTCCCGGGCCCGCCCAGTCCTAGCTTGCTTTACGGCAATGTGAAAGAAGTTTTCGACGCGGAAAACCACGTCGTCCCCGATAGGTGGTTCTCCCAGTACGGAAAGAATTTTGTCGACAACGGATTCCTCATGGTATGCTCATTCGTCCTCTGTCGTAATTGCTAATAGTAATGAGAAATGGTACATCTTAGGCAGCTCGGCTGTGGACGCTTGATACACGCGCACTCAATCATATTATGACTTATTACGACGACTATCCAAGGCCGGAAGAGAATGCGAATGTATTCAAGCAGCTCCTTGGTAGAGGTGCGTCCCATCTTGTCGCGGACACCAATCGACTATTCACGAATCGCATGCGGTATTCCCTTTCACAGCGATTCTACTTGTCAAAGGTAAGCTACGATCGAATTCTGCCTTTGATTCTATGCCAGGAATTTCATACACTGCTCATTATTACATGTATGTAGGCGAAGAGCACAAACAGCAGGCAGGTCAATTGCCCATGTCCTATTCGGCCACGCGCTTATGCTACGTCGTCAATGCAATAGAGGAGAATCATGGTATGGTAATTTCGTGTAATGCCGTACAATGTATCCTTACCACATTGCCACAGAACCCGGCTTTCGGACCCGCCCAAGTCCGTGACCTAACGGAGATATTCGTTCAGAAGTCGCAAGAGGTTCGCGTGCGACCGGTATAAGATGGAAGTACTTATGGCTAAGCCCGCTTCTCTGCCATCTAGCTCGCCGACCTTTGGTCTCGGGCCACCCGAGACGGCCCTGCGCGGGTGAACGTGAACGCCGACCTGAGCAAGATGACTCTCGATGTGATAGGCCTCGCCGGTACTCATTGACGACCGCCTTCAGGCTGTCAGTGCTTAGGCATAACTGACAAGACAGCTCTCAGGTTTCAATTATGCATTCCATGCCCTCAACGCCCAGGGAAGACCGAACGAGCTGAGCCTCGCCTTCAGAACGTTCTTTGCGAACAATGCTCGCGGAGGGTCGATCCTCGCGTACTTGCGAGCTCGTTACCCGGCACTACGGTTCATTGTAAGCTGCGGTTTATGGCCCTTCTCAGTCGCTGGCCAATTCCACTCACCCCTCCATCCAGCGGAACTCTGTAGCTCGGCGTGTGGAAGCTGCAACACAGGTGATTCGTCGCGTTGGCAAAGATCTTGTAGAGACGCGGAAGGCTGCTCTCTTGCGAGAGTTGGAAGAGAAGCACGTCGACGGCCTTGAGAGGAAAGACTTTCAGGGCCGTGACCTCTTGACGCTGCTGATAAAGGCAAACATGGCCAAGGATATTCCTGAGACTCAAAGATTGTCTGATGAGGATCTCACGGGCCGTACGTTCCAACTCGTTCTTCTAGGGCATGGCGTCTGACAGAGACATTGACCCGCAGAGGTCCCTGCGTAAGTAGCTGGCCCTGCGCACAATGCTCCTCAACCAATGATCAATTCCTAGGTTTCTTATTGCGGGTCATGAAACGACGAGTATCGCGGCCTGCTGGGCACTTTACGCTCTGAGCAAGAACGCAGAGGCACAGAAGAAGCTTCGAGAGGAGCTGTTGACCGTGGAAACCGATACTCCCACTATGGACGAGCTCTCGGCGCTGCCTTACCTTGACATGGTGGTCCATGAGACGCTGCGCCTCCACACGCCCGTCGCTATGCTCTTCCGAGAGGCGAAAAAGGACGACGTGATCCCTCTCAGCGAACCGTTTGTTGATCGCTATGGCAAGATACAGCATGGTATTCGGTAAAAATCAACGCTTTTGACCAATTTGTTCAGGCGTAGCACGCTTCTGACGTAGTGCCATCTGATTGATAGCATTGCGAAAGGGAATAAGGTGGTGTTGCCCATCCTCGCTCTGCATCGCTCGAAGGAGATCTGGGGAGAAGACGCTCTGGAGTTCAAGTTCGTAGCTTGCTATCTTGACATGTCTTGGGTCTGACTGACAATGTTCATTCGCAGGCCCGAGCGGTGGGAGCAGCCGCCGGAGGCCAGCGCCAATGTGCCCGGTGTATGGGGACATCTCCTCACGTTCATCGGTGGCCCTCGCGCGTGCATCGGATACCGCTTCTCTCTGATCGAGTACGTGTTTTCTCTGGTGTACGGCTCGCGTCTTGACCGACGTGGTTGCTTTCGTCCAGGACAAAGGTCATCCTCTTCACTCTGCTGCGCAGGTTCGCATTCGAGCTCGCGGTCCCGCCAGAGCGAGTCTTCGTCAAGAGCATAATGCAGTTCCAACGACCGTTCTTGCGCGACGAAGAAGGCATACAGCTTCCTCTCATACTTAGGCCAGTGCAAGCCGCCTGAAGCTAGGCCTGCAAACGCTGGCATACTCCGAAGTGGCACTTTGTACTACTGGTCTTCGTTTGTTTTTTCGCGATCACGAACTGCTTATTCAGAGGTGTACAAATCGTTTGTTGCCCTCGTTCAGTCGATGCGACGTTGTATACTTTACAGCGGAACTCCTCGTTAGTAAAGTGCGTCCCCGACGCCGATGCGCATGAGGACGCTTGAACAGCACAAGAGAAGAGCCCGGGTGCCGTGCAGCCGTGTGAATGATTCTGACGATGCCGTGCTGACGCGTCTGAATCACAATCGACCCCCAGCTCTTCTCCTCACCTTGAAGTTGAACGTTGAACGTGAACCGCGAGTGCAAGTGCAGGATGAAGCTGAATCCCTTCCAGTCACTGGCAGACCGAATCGTATGCTTCCGAGTGCGTGGGCTAATTCTCAAGCATCAACTCTTCCTAGACTCGTACTAGTACTGTCCCCGGGTCACTCGCACCTTTCGGCGGAGCGCCGAGGTCTTCCGAACACGCAACATATTACTAAAACGTTGACGTTCATCAATCCTGCATCGTGCTATTATTCTTGAGGATTTTCTTCGCCGTGCGGGGAGTACCACATCTCCATACTTATAAGATTCGGCGGCTGTGGCCCTGCACAGGACGCCCTCTGAAGTACTCCGAGTATACTCGACCTGCTGCCTGACAAGATGTCGTTTACCTCGCTAGTGCAGGAGGTGCTCGCGGTCGCTTCCGCCTTCCTCGTCTATGGGCTATGGAGGCTTTACAAACGCTGGAGCTTCGCGACTAGATCTCCCTTGCGCAACCTCCCTGGACCCCCCAGCCCCAGCTGGCTGTATGGCAACATGAAGGAGGTCTTCACAACGGACGGCCACACCGTCCCGGACAAATGGTTCGCTCAATACGGCAAGACCTATGTCGACAGCGGCTTCGCGATGGTGAGCGCTCTGTTTTCTCCCGATGCTGCTGTTGATTGAGGGGTTCGAACCGTCCATGTAGACGCCGCAGCTGTGGACGCTTGACTTGCGAGCCATTCAGCACATTTTGACGCATTCCAATGACTATGGTACGCCCGAAGATAATGTCAAGACGATTGGTGGACTGCTCGGCAAAGGTGCGTGGCCTCTCACCTGGTATGCTCGGCCTCCGCATGCTCACAATCACGCCCGCAACCTATGAATATAGGTTTGCTGCTTGTCCATGGTAAGCCAACCTCTATGCATACCCGCCTATACAGCGCCTTGAACCATGCACCGAGAGGGGAACAGCACCGTCAGCAGGTGCGTGGCTAAAGTAATTCCATATGCATTTTCTCTCTCCTGACGTTTCACACTTTGCCGACAGAGGAGAATCATGGTGCGTAGCTTGATGACCCTTTCTTCAAGCTATATGCTGCTCACACTTGGCCAGAATCCCGCCTTTGGGCCTGGTCAAATCCGTGACTTGACCGACATCTTCCTTCAGAAAGCGAACGAGGTATGGTAGTATGTAGGGTAGATATGCATGCGTACTGATATGGTTCCACCTATGTAGCTCCGCACCATATGGTCTCGTGCTGCCCAGGACGGCCCTGCGCTATTGGACGTGAGCGGAGACTTGAGCAAGATGACGCTCGACATCATTGGACTTGCTGGTAAGTCCGCAACGTTGATGAACAAGACGGATCCTTTGTCGCGATGCCTTTACTGACGGGCCTTTTCCGCATAGGATTCGGATACGACTTTCACGCGCTCGACGATGGTGACAAGCCCAACGAATTCGGTGTCGCATTCAAGGAGTTCAGCGCGAACGTCGCGCGTATCCCGAGGCACATGAGATACCTCTGGCCTTACCTGAAGCCCTTCGTAAGCAAAGTCACCATTTGCCTCCAATCAGTCCTCGCTGACGACAGTCCTTCCCTGCGGTAGCCCATCGAGAGCATCAGACGGGTGCAACGCGTAGCGGCAAAGATTCGTCGTATCAGCGCCGAGCTCCTGGAGGAGCGTAAGGCCGCAATATTTCGGGAAAAGGAAACGAGACGTGCACAGGGCGTCAAGAGCACTGACTTGAAAGGCCGTGATCTGCTCACGCTGCTCATCAAGGCGAACATGGCGAACGACGTGCCCGAGAACCAGAGATTGTCTCATGGAGATGTCGAGGGGCGTTAGTACCTGTGACAAGCACACTTTGACGTACCGCTGAATCTGATTATGCACCGTCCACCCAGAGGTTCCAACGTGAGCGCATCGCTGTAGCTGTTCATCGCAGAGCGCCACAAGCTAACTCACGTCAAGCTTCCTTATGGCAGGACATGAAACCACCAGCATGACATTGAGCTGGGCTCTGTTCGCCCTCGCCAAGCACCCGGCCGTGCAGCACAAGCTCCGCGCTGAGCTCATAGCATTACCGTCCGATTCTCCCACTATGGAGGAGCTCTCGTCGCTGCCCTATCTCGACATGGTCGTGCGCGAGGCCCTCCGGGTACATTCGCCCGTCGCGCTACGCATGCGCGAGGCGAGGCGAGACGACGTCATCCCCGTGAGCGAGCCGTTCGTTAATCGCCACGGGAAGGTGCAAACCGAGATCCGGTACGTTCATCGGAGTCGCTGCGTCGTGTCGCAAAGTGGGCACCGTTCACGCCTGACGATGTGTCGAACAGGATCGCGAAGGGCAACCTGGTCATGCTGCCTATCCTCGCCCTCCATCGTTCCCAGGAGATTTGGGGAGAGGATGCGCTGGAGTTCAGGTACGGTGTCTCGTAAGCAATGTGGATCGCATCGAAGGATTCATGTCTACATCATCTTATGCCAGGCCCGAGCGTTGGGAACATCCTCCCGAGGTCAGCGCGACCATCCCAGGAATCTGGGGCCACCTCCTCGCCTTCCTCGGCGGCCCGCGCGCGTGCATCGGGTACCGCCTCTCTCTCATCGAGTATGTTGCACCCGCTCATCTCACAAGGCTCACGTTCAGATCTGATCCGTGTTCGTCATGCAGGACGAAAGCGGCGCTCTTCACATTGCTCCGCTCGTTCGAGTTTGAGCTCGCGGTGCCGCCGGAGCAAGTCACCACAAGGACTGCGCCGCTGCAGCGTCCGTTCTTGCGTGGCCAGGAGCGCCCTCAACTACCACTCATTTTGAAGCGGTACACGGCTGCTTGAGTCATTCCCTCTCCGCGTTGCGTCCTGTTCACACGAGCGTCACGTCTATGGAGGTGTATGGACGTTACCCTCGCGACAACCCCGCTCGACATGGTTCAGTACTTACATTGAAGCCCCCACTCCTGTTAGCACAGCAGATAACAAGCCACATTTTCTTGTATACACTGCCGACAGCTGGCCCAGGCAGGCGCTGGAGGACCTTCTCGGAACGCGTTGTCAGCGCGCCGAGGTAAGTGCAGCGAGGCATCGCCGAATCGCAGCTCGATATCTACGTGAGACGTGGGCGATCGCGGTGACCTCACTCAACCTGCCGAGCTGAGAGTCTTGAGACGCGTATCAAGAAGGCACTGGCCTTGAAGCAACAGCAGTGCAGTATGTTACATGTAGATGCCCGTCCAATTCACTGTCGATCCCTGGATGAAAAGCTGACCGCCTGGCTTGTCATCCAGAGGCTTCATCCATATACCAATGGGAATCGCCGAGCATTGAGCATCCCCCACCTATCCACTTGCCCGAAGATGTGGGCAATCCCGTCATAAGTGATTCAGTAACGTCACGGCGTCAGGACACGAGGCAGACCGAAGATCGTCCAGACCTCCTGCATGCAAAGCGCTGCCTCCTCAGAACTGAAGATCAGACTTGAGCCTGGAGTCTGGACCGCCACAGTGCGCCGTCACGACTGCGCGGGCGCACCGGCGATAGTGCAACGCTATCAGCTTCATCGTCGTCCCCCCAAGCACAGAAATGGCTTGAAGTGTGGAGAATCGTCTGTAGGGTGCGCGGAGCTGCCTTGCTGGGCACAGATACGCGGTGGGTGATGCGCAGGGCCTCGATGGAGGCATGCTCCAGCTTCTCCACGCCGGCTCGGCGTCCGAACCTTCCCCAATCGGCGAAGCACCTTGGACTCTCCTGGAGCGAGCCCACGAACGCACGAGACGGCTGTTGGGTGCTGCCAAAACACATCAGCGTATATCGGCCACGGTGCAGACGGGGAGACAGCATCACTTGGCCTGTACGGTGATAGAGTATGATGTACGCCGCCAGCGGGGCCAGCCTCTTGTACGCATCCAGCGGTGTACATATCGGTCCATAAGCACCCCGTTTGACCGTCACACGCTCGCTACAGTTGCCGGCCGCTGCACATGTAGAACACGTTCCGTTGAGGGCCGTACCGTGTCCTCCTTGCCGGCTCAGCCAGTCCCTCGCCAGCTCCGCTCTGGACATGTATTAATGCCCGCGCGAGACGTCCTCGCCCAGCTTCTCGAGCACCACACCCCTTCTTGTGCGAGTCCTGTCGCGAGCACCCGGCCCCTTTTCCACTTCCACAGCTCTCGACGGTGCTGCAGTCCCAAATACCTGCTGCTCGGCGTGTCCGCGCGCTGTGTTCCCACCGACCCAGCCACCGCCGTAGACGGGCACACGCACAACGCGGCGTTACTTCGTTCTAGCCAGCTCGGTGTCTGAGCTTGCGCACGCCGAGCTCGAGAGCAGAAGAAGCCTATCCCCGTCCACCCTCTGGAACTGAAATGCACGCTGAACCCCACACGCTCGAAGAGCTGTCCCCGCTCGACGGGCCCCATCTCGAGCTGCTCCCCCCGACCCCTCCCCCACGCGACTACCCTCTCCCGCACCTCCTGCCGCGCAACCCGTCCAGCGACTCTGCGCACTCCAACTCGACCTCCGCCTCAGTTTCAGACCTGCATTCGAACAGCGCGAGGGCCATGCGCGGCGGCGCGTACACACCCAGCCTGAGCCCCGGCCTGAGCGCGAGCCCGCACCCAGGCTATCTCACCCCGCGCTCGTTCAACACGTTGTCGCCTCCCCTCCCGCACACGCCCAGCATGCACGAGTAAGTGCTCCTTCTTTCCCAGACGGTTTCCTCCTTTTGACCAAGCGCGCCACCACCCATCGTCCCTTCGCGTTCCTATCGGCAGCGCGGATCTCCTGCATGAATTGCACGAAGCGAGCATCTCGCCCACGCCGATCCACGAGATCCTCCGCGACCCCGCCGTGCTTTCCTCCCTCCTCTCCCACCGCAAGAAACCCCGCCGCGGGTCGTCGAGTTCGCAGGTTCCCACACGCGGCCGGTCGAACACGACGGGCGATGACGCCGCGCAACACCACCGCGACCAACCCGCGCGAGATTCAAGCCGGACCCGCGACCGCGACCGCGACCGGAACAAGGATAGGGACAAAGACAGAGACCGTGAGCGGAGTCGGGACCGCGAGTCGACGCGCACAAGCGAGACCGCGTCGACCGTCAAGCCGCGCAAAGAGAAGCGCGACCGGGAGCGCGAGCGCGAGAGCGACACGTCCTCTGCCCTCCTCACGCACGTCCTCGCCGAGGAGGAGCGGCAGGCG
>CCBP010000321.1:16483-28812 GCA_000765035.1 Trametes cinnabarina
GAGCAGCAAGCGTAGATCAGAAAAGCAGCAGCGAGCGCAGATTACCATATTGGATCCGGCTGCTTGGACCGTTTTGTTGTCATATATATGCTGCACTCTGCTAGAGACCCTTACGTGATGAGAAAGACCCTTCCTCGCGCGCTGATATACCGTATCCTCATCGTTCAGTTGTCGTATAACCTGCTGTCGAGATGTCCGCAACGAGCGAGGGAACGGAGAATGGACTAGGCTATCAGTGCGGTGTGGAAACTCTCTGCTGCGTTTCTGCTGGTGGAGGTGATAGTGGTGGTGGTAATGTGTAACGCGCGGGCATAGCACCGTTGGACTACTTATCCGTCCCACTTATCCAGTCAATTACACCATTCGAGAGCCGTTGTATACTCCGGCCGCTCCAGTGTAACGCCGGGGTTCAAACGTTCACCGATCGCCTTGACATTATCTTCGGGCGTACGATGCTCATTTGAATGCGTCAAAACGTGTTGAATGGCTTGCAAGTCAAGCGTCCACAGCTGCGTCGTCTACATCGACGGTTCGAACTCATCGGTCAACAGCAGCATCGGGAGAAAACAGAGGGCTCGCCATCGCAAGTGTCAACATAGGTCTTGCCGTATCATGATTGAGCGAACCATTGAGTCGTACTCGTTGGGGAAGAATGCGTTCGATAACTCGTAACAGCCTTGTGCATGGCTCAGAGATCGTGACTGACCCTCATCGTGCAGTGTGCACCATCCCGTCACCAACGCCAGGACTGTTCCACGCAACTAAAGGCTCCCCATGTGCGCGGGGCGGCTTGCCGTCTCCCTTCACTGGCGTCCAACCGCGGTCATCCAAGTAGGCGAGGACTCAGAGTACTCAAGTACTCAACTGTAAGGCTGCAACTCCAACTCCGTTCCCCTTACTGTTACCATCTCATCTCTTCCTCGCGTAGCACCGGACGGAGCCGCGACTGCAGTCGTGGGACAGCTTTGGTAGCCAACATCACCGCTGTATAACGCAAGCCTCCCAGTCCCACCGCTCGAACGCCGGATTTGTCAAGGAGCGTGTGTATGCGAGTCACCACATGGTTGACCCATGGGCTCTCCGGTAAGGCAAGCTCCATCGTTCTCACCCACTTCAATGCATCGAAGCTCCATCTCATCCACAAGACGGAGACCCATATGAGAAAACTGCAATATCAGCCCTCTGTGCCGCTGAGTGTTATACCCGCCCTACGCTTACCGTGTCATCTACCCGAAGGACGCTTACCGTGTCAAACCAAGCTCCTAAAAGATTTCAACGATCCGCGCGTATGGCTAGCGGGCTAGGCGTTCCTCTGACATCAATGCTCGCCATCAAGGTCACCGGCCTCACGCTCCCCCGGCTTTCAGCCATCAGCATTGGCCAACATTGGCCCCCCTGTATCAAGTACCACACGCGCTCGCCGTCGCCGTCGACCACGAGTAGTTGCCTCTCAGAATGTACTCTGGGAGAGGACGTACTGTACCAAGAGAGGCACATACACCGTGAGTGAGTTCACGGTCTACATCTCTTACAGACTGAAAGCTGACCCTGCCCGGCAGAGATGGTAGACTTCAGATATGTGTGAGCGCCTTCAAGCTACAATACTCCCCCAGTTGCAGGTTTACCCGAGATTCCTGTGTCAGTATTTCAATATGCGGCAGTCCAGTCACTCAGCTTCTGGCTAGCTAATGAGTTGATCGGAGGGCTCAGTCGGAGCGAGGCCGAAGGCGCGGATTCTGGACGATGCGATCCGAGTTGCTATAAGAACGTGGGGCAACAGACTGCCACCCCACCCACTCTTCGCGACCCGATGGCCTTCATTTCCTTCTGGGCTCTTCCTCTTGCTTTATCTTTCCTCTATTTTTCTGTTTCTGTACTTGGCCAGTCCGCTGGCTCTTCGGAAAGCCGGGGATCAAGCTCGGGCGCGACATATGGGTCACTGAGCTCACCGGTCGACCTGGGCATCGTCGGTCGGTTCGATGACGACGTCGTGAGTTTGACTGCGCACAGAATCGTAGTGACATCCGATGACCACCCATCTATGGCCCTAAAATGCAGTACACCACCGAGATCGTTTTGGGAGGCCAGAGTGGGTATCACCTGTGCTCTCAACGCTAGTTACGCTGACGCAATGTCCCTCTGTAGACTTCACTGTGGTGGTGGACACCGGCTCGACCGACCTCTGGGTCGATGCCAGAGGACTGGATCTGCAGTTGTCCAACAACACCGACATACACGTCAACTTCTCGTATGCGCTGGGCGGCGTCAGCGGGAACATCGCTTTCGCCGACTTGAAAATAGGGCCATACACTCTGCCCAACCAGGGTGAGTTCTAGCTTACTTGTTGGTCTTTGATCGTATTGTCGCTTACAATGGACCTTTGCAGCGTTTGTGAATGCGACGGAGGTGAGCACAGTGTCACTGCATCAACGATAGAGATCCGGTTCCGATGAAATATCTCAGGTGGATGACTTCCCAGGAGAAATTCGCGGACTCATCGGTATGGCCTTCGACAATGCGGCGCTTTGGCACGAAATGATGGTACATTGGGGGGTCGACAGCGCAAACCGGCTCGGTCGAGCGCCCATTACGCACCTCTTCACTCAGAACTCCTCTGCAGCGGGATACTTCGACCTCGAGCTCAGCCGCTCGGATGTCGAGGGCGTCGAGCACGACGGCCACTTCTTCTTTGGCCAGCACCTCCCGGAGATGGATTCGGCACTTCAGAAAGCTCCCAAGATCGAGCGCGTCAACACGCTCCATTGGACGCTCCAGATGGACGGCATGAAGATCAACGGCAAACCGTTCACTTCCTGGAACAAGTCCGTCATCGACGGTATTCCGCAAGGCTCTGTTGCGGTACCGCTCGACTCTGGCTTCTCGTACCCGCAGCTGCCCGACCCTGCCGTCAGGGCCATCTACGGTTCGATTCCGGGTGCCGTCTTCTACCCTGGCAACATACCAGGCACCGACAACGGTCTGAGTGGTACCAATTGGGTTGTGCCGTGCAATGTGAGCGCGAACATCTCGTTCAGCTTCGGGTACGTCATAGGATCTGCTCTCGTTCGCTATCGGAGTCTGATAGTAGCGGACTGCCAGTGGCCAAGATTACCCTGTGCACCCGCGCGACCTCGTTGTATACTACGACGGAATCAAGCTTGACACGGTCGACGGCGTCGACATGGTTGCCAATAACACGGTCTGCATCAACCGGTACCAACCGGGTCAGGGTGATGGGGAGTCATACGATATGCTGCTTGGCATGGCGTTCCTCCGCAACGTTTACGCTTCGTACGTTTCTCCATCATCCTGGACCATTCGTTCTACTACTGACGCTATAGCTAGGTTCAATTACGGGAACTACACCCCTCCGGGCAGCAACATCACGGGCCAGCAGCCGTTCGTGCAAATGGTCTCCGTCGTCGAGCCGGACAAGGCATGGGCGGACTTCACGACCTACGCAGCCCAGAAGCTCGCTAACTCTGCGCCTGCCATCGAGCCCGCGTCCTTCGTAAAGCTGCTCAACGACTTCTCGAGCCTCAGCGCCAGCGCCGGGTCAGGGAGCGTCGCCTCCAACGGCTCGAGTTCGCAGAACGCTACCGTCGTGGCTGGGGACCTCGCTGTCAGTGGCGCGGCGACCTCTGAATCCGACTCCGATTCCAGCAAGGACTTGAACAAGTACGCTCCTGTCGCTGTCGGCCTGCTGGGCGCGAACGTCGCGGTAGGGCTGGCCATCCTCGGAGTCACGCTCACGATGTGTCTCCGAGGCTCAAGGAACAGGAGGGAGTCTCGCTACAAGCCCCTTCGCCTGCCCAAGGATGATACGGATATTGACGCTGATCACGGGCCGTCCTACAGTGATGCTTGAGTTGTCGCCGAAAACGCCTCGGACGTTTGTTCTATGATCGTATCGGCTCATGTCGCGCACTCCCCATACGGACTGTTATGTATTTATCATGATTTTGCTGCTTAAAACCGTAACGCGGGACTTCACACTAATATATGTCATCTCCACATACCACATACAGACCCTCCTGCTGCAGTTTTTAAGATGAAAGACATACTGGGCAGGCGGTCGACATGCGCTCAAGCGCCTGGAGCATGCCCCTACAGTACCAGTGCCACCGGTCGTCTACCACCCGAACGACCGCCACATATCCTCTGCAGATAGATGCAGCCCTTGAAGCTCGAGGTTATGCAATGCACAGCACGAAGGCAATATGATGAAACATGTTTTTGTCGTTCGCGCCAGGAAAAGCATCGACAGCGTGAACTCCGAACTGTGGTAGCCTATCCGATGCTCAACCGCTGACAGTGATGATCCTCTGTGAGGCTCTGTCCTGCTCGCGGGCCTGTCTGATAGTCATAAGCCTCGAATTCTCAAATGCCACCATTACGGACGCGTCAGATCAGGATGATGCGTCATGCTCAGGTTCTCATTTACCAACATTCTCATCGCAGGCGAAAGTTGCACAGACATACCGCTACACTTCCCTCAAGAAACCATCAACCGCAATATCTCGACAACGTTTGCCAGTGATAGGTGCGGTCTTCGATTCGGCCACGGATTGCAATGGAGACGATGTGCGTCCCTCGAGGCGCTGACAGCAAGCGATTCTGCAGAATGCAGATGGCTTATTGTCACCTTCACTTTACGGAGCTGTGAACCGTCAAGGCTACCAAGATGAACCGAATACTCGGCTGAAGAGTGAGGGGAACCGTACGCTGACTCAAGTCGTTGATTGGCCCTGCATGAATGTGAACGTCCGAGAAGTACGTTAAGACCCGTCTCCTGTCTGTACTCCTGCAATGTCTGCCCACCCAGTGCACTCATAACGACAGAAATCTGTCTTTGCGTTTGCGCCATGCCATACAACCGTTCCAGTCTCAGCACTTTACAAGAGGGCGACTTTGTCCTGCTCGTCCTGCTTTACGGTATGTCATCTTACTACTTGAGTAGTGCACTACCATGCACCACTCTATGGTTATGCATGTATCACAATGATGAGGATGCAGTCTAGACTTCCGCATGATAACATTCTCGTTATACGATGTTTAGACGCTATGGAACAGTTCTGCAGCAAGTCTCCCGCTGCACGGTTCGTCGCCAAGGGATAGACTGGATTCCTACGTCACGGGGACAACATCAATTTAAGCTCACGGTGAGACATACCGACGGCATCCTCCAGCTCGTCGAGTGTACCGAAGAGGCATTCCAGGTGCGTGCTTCTTCGCTTGAAGACTTCAAATCGCTCGGAGAGGTCTCAGTTCCAGCTCTCGTCTGTCTGCTTTCGAACGCAGACAGACATGCACAACTTCCATGGCCTGCGAGACCCGCTCGTATGCAGTGCAATGCAGGATCCGCGATCGCGCCAGTCCAGCAGTGTTTCTGCCGTCAGGACGTCTTGGAGGGCCCTGTGTTGCACCCGTCGATGAATGCATAAATAAGACAGTCGCGTCTCCCCGCCCCCATCGTTCAGTCCCTCGAACGGTACCCCCCACCCCGCGCCCTCCCCTCGTGCGAGACCGAGCTCCCTTTCGCTTCTATTGCTACAATGTTCCGCAAGGCTGTCCTCCTCGCACTTGTCAGCGCCGTCGCGACCTCCGCCCAGGTCCTCCAGGGCTGGAATGGTGAGCAACATGGCTCTCCCCAGGCTGCTCTGTCTCCTCTGCGTCGTCGCACATGCTGAATGCGTCGGACAGATACCACCCTAGCGCAGTACCTGCTCGCAACCCAGCAGGTCGGAAGCGCGCTGTTCACCCAGGGCTTGGACCAGTTCGCGGACACGGACTTTGCCGACGCCGGATACCCTGCCTGGGTCCGCAACCGCATCGAGCAGATCGCGGACCACGAGGCCGCGCACGTCGCTGACCTGACGGAGACCCTCGGTGCGGACGCGCCCGCGCCGTGCACGTACACCTTGTAGGTCCCCCCGCACTCGCCTGCTCTGGGACCATGTCTGACCGCGATGCCGCGCTCGTCGGTAGCCCGCTCACCGACGTGGACTCCTTCATCGATCTCGCGCAGCGCGTCACGACCACCGCGTCGTCTGCGGGCATCGGCACCGTCGGCTTCGTCAACGGCACCGGCCTCGCCATCTACGCCGCGTCCATCGCCGCGTCCGAGTCGCGCCACGCCGGCTGGCTCACCTCCGCCGTCGAGAAGCGCCAGCCGTGGAACAGCGCGTGGGAGACCCCGCTCGCGCCCTCCGAGGTCTGGTCCCTCCTCTGTACGTCCTCCCTCTGCTCTCCGCGCCGCGCGCATCCCGCGCGCGCCCTCCTGCAGCGACACTGACTCACGACTGGCGCCACAGCGACGTTCGTGAGCGACTGCCCGGCGACGAACCCGACGCTGCCGTTCCAGCTGTACCCGGCGCTGACCGTGTACCCCGCGTACCCGACCGCGGACGGGACGGTGTTCGTGTCGCTCACGCTCAAGGCGGCCGCGCAGCAGTTCTACCTCGCGTGGCTCGACGGGCTGCTCGTGCAGTACTCGCCGATCGCGGACGGGCAGGCGACGGTGCCCGAGGGCCTGACGGGCACCGCGTACGCCGTGGTGGTGTCGAGCCCGGAGCCGCCCAGCCGGGACAACATCGCGAGCGGCCTCGCGATCGTGCAGTTCCCGTTCGACTCGTACGCGTCGGACACGGACCCGGGCGACCTCCCGAAGAAGGCGTCGCAGGTCGCCAAGGACGCGTGAGCGCCCGCACACGCGTTCGCTTCTGCGGGATACACGTTCGTTTTTTTGGCTTATGGCTCGTTTTGGGACCGCGTCGGTGTGGCTGCCGTGGCCAAACTCGCGCGTGCTTGTGCTGAATTTGTGGTGCATCAATGACCTGTGTCTACATATGGTTCGGGCTGCGTACCTAGTGAGGAAATTATACATCAGGTCGGGTGGATCTTGCGCACGCGTGGACATGTCGTTGTTCGTGATGCACCAAGCATTCCTCGTCGCCACCGTTTTCGACAGCAGTCTCGCCTAGGCAGACGGTTGTATCAAAGCCGCCTACTGAAGGGGAGGAGAACGGCTGCCGCATTGTCAGAACTACGTAGTCTCACGTCAAGCCCATGTTCGTCAGTATATGCATATGCGGGGCGTCGAAAGCATCGTTAGACCCACCGTCTGTTTGCCGTTCCGACATAATGTCCTCGCTACAGTGATAACTCGGGACAGTCAAATTCTTCTCGACACTCTCCCTCACTGACTTGACTTTGTGACAAATATGGCGCTGATATATATCTGCCGTGCGATGGGTTCTACATCCGGCTCCAGTCCCTTGACGTCCTGCGCAATCAACGACGAGATCGCGGTGTTTCGGTTGTGATTTTACGATTCAAACCGTAATCAATCCTCGGGACGGTGGTGATAGGCGCCGCAATGGCTCACCTGTTGGTTTGCAGAGCCTGGAGGCTGCTGAGAACTGAGCTACCTATAGCATGAGGATGTCTTTGATTGAGGCAGATGGGGTGCAAATTCAGTCTCCCGAGGACCGGTTGATCACTGTAGCACAGATTTTACGCGTCGACGATGTCGGTCGACTATGCTGACACCACGGTCAGGTCGAAAGCATCGAAGGCGGATGATGCAGCGATATTCATGGGTCAGACAAAGTGTAGAAGGTGCGTAATACAACATTATTCAAGGGTCAGATAGAGCGTAAAAATACATCGCGGGATACCGCTATCCTACAGCAAGTCCAGTCCGTTCAACCAAGACGGTGCAAACACAGCCCACGACTCCTTCACGCGACATTGTACGCATCGCTGCGCCACTCCTCGCCCGAGCTCGCGGCCTGCACACGCTCCTGCGTGCGGTTGACCCACCCGGCGGGGTGTCCCGCGCCGGGGGGGGGCTCGTCGCCCGGCTGGGTGACGACCTTGAACTGCGCGCCGCGCTCGTCCTTCTTCGCGTGCACCTTGTCCGCCTCCTGTTTGCGCGCGAGGAGCTGCTGCTTGAGCACGTCTCGGCGGCTCGGGTCCTCGCGCGCCTTCGCCTCCGCCATCTGATCGCGCACGGCGACGAGCTGGCCGTCGACGTACTCGAGCATCGTGCGCACGGCTTGGCCGACGACCTTTTGCAGCTGCTTCTTGACGAGCCCGGTCGCGAGCGGGGCGAGGATCTTGTAGAGCGTGTCGTGTTTCGAGTCGCGGATCGAGAACTTGAGGGTGTGGATGTTCGTGTTCACGTCCTTCACCTTGAATACGGACGACTTGTCCTTGTCCGCGGAGACGAGGTGGACGGTGACGGTCAGGCCGGTACCGCCAAGGAGGACGTCGGCGAGACCAGAGTCCTGGATCTTGGGCGTCCCGGTCTTCTTGTGGAACCAGAAAGCAACGTCGCGCATGTCAGCCTGGATTTGGCCGAGCGTGAGCGTGAACTCGTGGTGGAACTCATCCCTGCGAACGTAATGTCAGTGCGACGTTTCAAAGGCTCCAATCAAGGATTGACTCACTTGATGTTGTTGTAGGCGCTGAGCTTGACAAAGTTGCGCGCCTCCATGGAGATGAGGTTCGGGAAAAGGTTCTTGCCCGAAAGCGCGAGGTTCTCGATAACGACGTCGTACGCGTCATCGGTGTACTCGATGCGCGGGATAGGCACGTAGCCGACCTGGTCGATGAAGCCGGGGATGAACCGGTGGCGGACGTCGGCCCAAAGCTCGGGCTTGAACTTGAGGTTGCCGTCGCCATCGAAGAAGATGTCCTTCGCGAGCTGCGCGAAGTTGTTACCGATCTGCTTGTTGAGCGGGTCCTCGGCGATCGCGCCGAACCACGACTGCACGCTGCCGATGAGGTTGTCGAAGTGGCCCTTGTACTTGCCCTCGTAAAACTGGCGGCCGTACTCGCGGAGCTCATTAGCACGCTCGTTCGCCTGGTCGTCGAGGATGTAGCCCGGCTGGAGGAGCGCCTCGCGGACAAATTCGTCAACGTCGCGGAACCAGTGGCGCAACCGCTCGTCGTTCTGAGCATCCTCGTACAATGCACGCATCGCATCGCCGATGGTATCAAGGCTGCGACCGTTCGCGAAGCGTTCGAGGAGAGTGCGAAGCTCGCTCAGCGCCGTCTGGAGGTTAGGGTCAGACGAGAGCTGCTGGTGCGAGTCCTTGCCATGTTCGGCTATCGTGCGGCCATGCGAGGCGTACTCTTCGAGGAAGTTGAGGAGCCACTGCATCGAAGCCTGGTAGTCCTGATGGCTCTGGCACTCGTAGATCACCTGCAGGAACACGTCAGCATATGATTTCGATACTGTTGCTGCAAATGAAGCAGACCTTCTTAAGGCGGAAGATGAACTGGTCACGGCGCTCCTCAGGGAAGTACTCTTCGCTGAGGAAGTTCTTGACGCGCTCCTTGTGGTCGTTTACGCGCTCCTTGTGCTCGTCGGGTACACGGCCGCGGAGGGTATCCTTGACGTCACCCCACTTCTCCTGGAGCTTGTTCTTGCGTGTCTGAACGTCGGCCTCATCCTGAGGAGGCTGGTCGGGCGTAGCACGCTGCTTGACGTCTTCTTTCTGACGTTCAGCCTCAATCTGCGCTTGCGTCTTGAACTGCTCCTTCTTTTGCTGGGCTTCAGCGAGGGCTTCGTCACCCCGTTTGACCTCGTCGCCCTTCTTGATTTTCGTTCCGGCGGCAGGGTCGTCAGCGCGCGGGTGGTGAGCTACGCGGATGTCGGTACCGGGCACCTGGACCTCAGGGACCTGCATGAACAGTTAGTGTCCAATGTGGAGTGTATGCTCTGAGCAGCGAAACTTACAGGAGTCTCGTTGGGACCGACTTCGCGGCCGCCCTCGGAGTAGAACTTGTGCGCGGGAGCGGGCTCGTCTATTCTGCGAAGCTCGTCCTCGTTCGGACGCGCCTTTTCGGCGACCTTGCCTGCACCACGGGCGAGGAGGTCGCGGCCGATGACGCCAAAGTCGGCGAAGAGCTTGCGAACCTCTGCGTTGGTGAAGACGAGGGAGAGGAGGGTGCGGAGGTGCTGTACGGCGATCTGGCCGTCGGTCTTCGCCTTCTGGTTGTCGATGGGGACGACTTCGTTGGGGTCCTTCTTGGCGCGATCGACGTCGACATCGCGGGTGTGCCAGATGAAGTTCTGGAAGAGCTCGCCGTCGTTCTTCTCCTGGATGAGGCGACGGAGGGTCTCGACGATGTCCTGGGTATCGGAGACGACGCGTTGTGCGTCAGGGGAGAGGTCGTCTGACCCAGATAGGGAGGAATGGGAGATGTGAGAGAGGATGGCGTCGAGCTGGTCATTGGTGGGCATGCGGGACTGCTTGATGGCGGTGAAGATGCCGTAGAGCTTGAGCTTGCGGTCGACGTCTGTCTGGAGCTTCTGACGGTCGATGGGCTCTGTGACGGCGTTGGCGGCAGGGCGGTCGCTGATGTCCTTGTTTGCCTGAGGGAGAGACATTATGGAAGACAGTAGTAGTAGTCGTGAAGGATGTCGAGTGTGAAGTTGGGATTGGTAAAAGCTGGTAGAGAGGAGGGGAGTGGTCGTGAGATGGGTCGTAAACGGTTTGGAGGAAAGCTGGGAGGGGTCGAGGGAGGAGGTTATATACCCTCAGCCACGCAGCGTCATCGGTGGATCGACCTGACTGTCGAGAGTGAGCACCACCCACCCACGTCAGTCTGCTCCACACAACATACCCCTTTTGGCACCCACGCCCAAACACGCCTCTTCGGACTCTTCACGACCGATAAACCGCTTTCCCCAGCCCTCTCTGGAGACACAGTGATGTCATCTCCAGTCTGCCCTCTCCGAAAGCCATACGCCAACTGCCAAGACTCTCTCTTTCCAGATTGGTCGCGTTCTGCGTGGATGTACGCCTCGTCATCTGTGGATGTAGTGCGGATGCTTCTTTACATGCATACGTCGAGGGTATGTAGCAACCATGCCAGTCGGAGCAGTGGGGTCAGTGGACGACGCGTGACGTCAATGCTACAGCAAACCCAAACAAACGCGTCGCGTAGTACGCGTCCGCACCACCCAACCATACAGCTGTTTCGGAAATTAATGCGTGAGCGACTCCGACACTCCGCGCGCACACTTTTGACGCACAAAAATTAGAAAATCACGAAAATCAAGAAATGCCCGTAGCTCGATATTCTATCGGTAGGGCAGCATCAAAGAAGCATCTCACCTCCGTGTGCATGACAAGGGCTATACACGGGTGTTTTCTGGAGCTCATATGTGACGCAAAGCGCGAGCTCTGAGCCTGAAACTGCCTGATAGTGAATTGACTTCGATGTGTACTCATTTGCATGTATCTACTGAGGGCATTCTATCCAAGTCACTCAAATACCACTTTAGTACAATATAGCCACTATATATGCACCAATGAACCCAACAGAATAGCTTCGCAAGGTTACAGCGAGCACGCATACAGGACGTCTTGGTTCGCTGTACGGGCGTCTAAAAGTGTCGTTCGCCGTGCATCCACCTCTAGGCGAATTACTATGCTTGATGATCTCGTAACGACATGTAGAATTCTAGTAACGTATGGCACAGGCTGCTATTGATAATACAAACATTCCCGAGGAAGCAGGTCTGTTGTATGGTGCAGAAACAGTGGAAGATGTTGCAACATTGAGGTTGAGCTTGTTGAGCTCCTTACTTGTGCTCTGCGTCACGTATGAGCTCCAGAAAAACACCCGTATATAGCCCTTGTCATGCACACGGAGGGTGAGATGCTTCTTTGATGCTGCCCTACCGATAGAATATCGAGCTACGGGCATTTCTTGATTTTCGTGATTTTCTGATTTTTGCGCGTCAAAAGTGTGCGCGCGGAGTGTCGGAGTCGCTCACGCATTAATTTCCGAAACAGCTGTAATACGCCTTTTCTCGCACCGAGCTTCGCGCCTGTTCCCAAGACAGTCAAACTTATTTATTATACCACAAGAGTCCCCCTCACCCTCCGGCGTGGATGTAAGTACTGCAGTGATCATCATAACGCACTGCAGGGCCCCGGCCAAGCGCATGTAAACCCAGGACGCACTTGCGATAGATTTGCGCTGGCTTGGGGTGAAGATGGACTCACACGGCCAGGCTATGTAACGCAGAGCCGCACAGGCGACCCTCCCGCGGCGCCGTCATGCCAGCTCTGGGTTCCTTACGGACATCTCGAGCAGTGGCCGTTGGACACCGTCACTAGTAGTACATGCGCACTCCGAGTTACTTCTCATTCGCGTCATCTACCGCGCGCTGCCGGTCGCGTCCAGCTCACACGAATATACCATTTACGACGTTCTCATTCGTCACGCTTCTTGGTCCAAAGAGGACGCCAGACGGGGCGAGGGGCCGCTTCCTCGCGCTTCCTCGTCCAAAGAGGTCGCCAAAC
>CCBP010000322.1:19987-30956 GCA_000765035.1 Trametes cinnabarina
ATCTTACTGGTTTGGTCTTCTGAATCCGTCCTCTGCTCCTCATGCTACCGCTTCCTCCTACTTCTGGGCGTTTTCAGGGATGGACTGTGGATTCTTGATTCGACTGTTTCTTGTGTATCGTACTGTATCTCCATGACCGTCTCGCCGTGCCGCTCCCCTTGTCATTCGCGCCCACTCTGACTGCTGTATCGCTGTATAACTTATGCTATCCTGTGTAGACTATGATCCTTCCGGACCCCCATGCGCTCGTGTATATGACGCCTGCCTAGTGTACCTCGAGAATTCGTACCGCCCTCTGTAATCTGATAGCCAATTGATAGGATGTGTGCTGAATGTATCATTTATGTACACTTCCTTCGCAGTTCCCGAGACCGGCAGGCACCAATGTGCTTCGTTTGACCTCTACGTCGTACAGCCTGTATTGCGATGTTGGCCCAACAGCGCGCGGCGCAGGCACCACCTACGCTTCAACGATCGACCGGCCGCCTTGGGTCCATATGGCTAGGGCGACGAAGATGCGCAGGGCCGCTTCTTCGTTCCATACACCCTGGCTGCTGTCTGCCTAGGCGAACCTCTGAGCGGTGGATGCATCGGCTGAAACACGAACGGTGCGGGCTCTGGAGCTGTTCATATGTCCTCTGGATAGACTCGGGCCAACGCTCCACCAGAAGACCCGCTGCACCATCCCTCGGTTTCCCCACACGGCGAGGTTGACCGCCAGCCTCTGGTTGAACGTCGTGCAGCGTGACGATCTCGCGGCCGCATTCGACGGCGCACTGGTCGCAGGCTGCACGGCTGATACCCCGCGGCCTCGTGCATCGCGAGCATCCATCATCGGACGGCTAGGAAGACTAAAAGACTGATAGCCATAGACTGTCACCAAGCGTCTGGCTCGTCGAGCGCGGCGCAGAGCACGACTGAGCTCTCGCGCAGTATGCGCCGCTGGGTAGCCTGACCACGGGCCAGTGTCCAGCGAATACCATTGCCGGGGGCCGCGGGTGGCGTGTCGCGGATGGGCGCGACACAGTATGTCGCCACGGGCCGCCCAGTAGAGGCTGCCGCGACGGGATGCGGTCTATCATGGAGTCCATGCCAGACAGCTGCGGTCCCTAGCGTGCCGCTGCGTTCCTAGCTGAGCTACCATGCACTCTGCGTGTGCGCGTTCGACGCCCCCGCCTGCTATTCGCCCGCAAAAGTGCCCTCGACGAAGAAGGAAGGCGCGGAGTTGAAGCCCGTCTGCACGGGCACGCTGGTCCAGCCTCGGTCTCGTACCTATCAAGTCTGATGTCCTGGCCTCGTAAGTGGTGTGGCAATGCGCGAAGGGATCCGTGGTGTTGGCCCATTGAGATGCAGCGCGATAGCGGAGCTAGGCCCGACATACGTCCGTGACGACACATACTTGTGATAGCGCGCGAGTGATTGCTGCCCGATAGCGGCGTGGGCTTGTGAATGACATCGCGTGCTATTGATCCAGGGGAAGGAGGACGTACGTCGGCAGGCGAGAAGGAGCTGTGGGGGATCAGCAGACGTAGTGAGGCCGCGGAGACGAGGGGGGGACGAGATGGCGACAATGTATTACTTACGAGGGGAAGCCTTCACGAGGTGGGGGGCTATCAGGCAGGTCCGCGGGCGTCGGAGCTCTTCGCTCTGAGAGAGCTGGGATTGGAATAGGACGTTGTCATTCGCGGCGCGCGTCGCTCGGACGATATAGACGGGTACGGTCGGTGCACGCTAGCGCAGATGGGCCTGCAGAACCCAGTTCCTTGTTCTCTGTTTGGCTGGGTCGTCGCAGCCGATAGAGGTGACGATCAGCTCGGAGGAAGATCTGCCAGGGCCCGTCTTGGACGAGTCGCAACATGCGTAAAGAATCAGTGGAGGCATCTTTTTGAGTTGCGTCTTTCCAACCGTTGGAGCAGGGGAGATGGGCGCAGGCCCACTATCGTTTCTTCGGGTCTGGTCCATTGACACGGTGCTCGTCTGGGCATTTCGCGTGAAGTTTCAGCTGTCGGAAGACATCTGTTCCTCGCGAATGTTGGCCAATGGCAGCATCAACAGCTTCCTGGCCCTTCCAGATACCGTCGGCAAGCGTGCAATCTATTGGAGCAATACGGTGAATCAACTTATCAGACTGAGCGTGTCAAAGATCTTCCTGAGACGCCCCACTCGAACGAAGATCTGTCAGTACTCAGCTTGAGTGCTGAGCGCTGATGTGGTTCGTGCGTGGTAAGATGGAAAACTGGGGCCGTAGATTGTGGATGCTCTGATATGCAGGAGCGTGCTTACTCGCGGTCGACATTTCCGCTTCCAGGGATCAGGCAACAGACACCTCCGCACTACCAGGTGCTGATCCCGACAGGCTGTACAGCAGGAGGACTACAGGGACGACTTACTATGCCATCTGACCAATTTTAACGGACGCTGCGTCTGCCAACGCAGCCTGAGTGACTTGCGAGTGCCCGGCCGTGGATGTTGCTGCATACTGGGACGTGGTGTTGGACGCCGGAGACGGGTAGGGCAAATGACCTACGGGTACCTGAGGAGTTGTGGATGCATATGTACGCCGTTGTCTCAGGTTGCGCCGCGGAGGAGGTGGAGAGCGTTCGTGCTCCGAGCGAGCTGAGTCTCAGTCCGCCACTGCCGCATACGGGCGGAGCACCACCAGCGACGATCTCCGGCAAGACGCGTCCCATTCCCAGACGCGTCTCTTGCGCCCCGACCGCCATCTCCGTCCTCGTTCCCTGCGCCGCAACTGTGTCAGGGCTCGTCGTTTTTTCCAAGCCATCGTCAGCTTTAGCCCCAGCCATGTCGTCCAGGAGCAAGCGTCGCGCAGAGCCAGAGCAGGAGAAGAAGCGCAGCAGTAAAAAGTAATGTCGCCTTTCTCCGTTTCTGAGCTCGTCGGGGAACATGATCACGAACGCGTCTCGCACGCAAGGGCGAAGCGTGACGAAGACGAGGACGACTTCGACGCGAGCGAGGCCTCCGATGATGGCATCGACGAGGGTATGCTTGATCAACAGCGACGCGGGCGTAGCGCGAGAGACTCAGAAACGTTCGGTAGATGAGCTGTCGGCGTTGAGCACCAAGAACATCATCACGGGCGGCAGGAGGACGCGGGGAGTACGCGTCGACTACACCAAGGTCCAGGGATTCGACCAGGACGACGACGATGACGATGACGAGGACGAGGAGAAGCCGAAGAAGAAGGCCAAGGCCAAACCCAAACCAGCCCCTAGCTCCTCGGCATCAAACTCGAAACACCCCCCGAAGCCAACCCCGAAGCCAGCGAGCTCGTCCAAGAGCTCCTCTAAGAAAGCAGTAAAGCACATCGAGTCTGATGATGAGGAGGAGGAGGAGGAGGAAGCAAAGGAAAGCGGAGGCGACAAGGATGAGGAAGAAGAGGACGAGGAAGAAGAGGAATAAGCCAGTAGGGCGGAGGAGGATTCTTGTACGACGGCCCGTCCGTTCGATCCCCGTATGTTGCGCCACCAACGCGTCCGAGACTTGTGCAGAACGCGCTCGCCACGATGCATTGTAAATGACAAAACATTGAACAGCCACTCTTGATTCACGATGTATATCATACAAAAAACAAGCACGTCGGTGGTATATGTGCATGGTATCCCCCTATAGCTTAGATCGGCCGGCGAGACGATGGCCTCTCACCAGGAGTGGCTTGATGTATTCCTGCAAGCACGAAACTATCAGAATCCGCAGCATGCGCAACTGTCGAAGCCATACCTCGTAGCCCTCAGTGACCTCCGCCATGTTCAGTGGCTCCGACTGCGTCTTATTCCACAGTTCTTCATACGCGTTGCCATCATGACGACCCAATGCGCTAGTACGTCGAGGCCATTCAGTATCAACTAGAAGACGCTACGATCTCCTGCAAAGCGGCCGCGAGCGTACCTGTCCAACTCCCAGTCGGTGAACCCAAACCCATCGGTAAGGCCGATGGCCTCCGGGAGGATATCTTCACACACTCGCTTGACAGCCATTCGCAGGTCTCTCGCACGATTCGCCCGTCCTTCATGTCCTGGCAGCAAGTCGCACGATAGTATGTCGCTCAGGCCGTGCTCGACCGCGGTGAGCAAATGCTGCAAAGCAAATGGATTGTAAGTCCTCCGCATAGAGCCCATACCACAGCGCCGCTGCAACTCGCCAGGAGATAGAGCTTCTTCAGGACGGTCGCCTCCCGGCCACCAAGGATATTATCTGTGCCGCGCACGAGCTCCTCGACCTGAGCGGCGACGAAAGCGTCTGATACAGCCCGAGCCACCCGCTGATCACTGCTCGCATCTGGTTCCTTGGCGTGCTGCGCACGGTCCGCGACCATTGCCGCAGCACGTCTCTCAAGGATCGAGACGGAGGTCTTGGGGTCGTACCACGATCCTAGTTGGGACGAGAAAGAGGCAGATGCGTCTTGAGTACCGGCGACAAGGTGCCGTAGATACGCTGTCGACGGGGTCAGGTCGACTACAGGCCTATTTTCTTGCACGACGAGGGCGTCGTAGGCTTTTAGTGCGGCGCGAACGACCTGCTGGTCGAGCACGTAATTGTCCCCTTCGTACCTTGGCATCACCCTCTAGTCAGGGCCCTACAACGCGCGCACTCGGCCATGAATCACTCACGTAGCAGCAGGGAGGTAGTCCGCGTATATGCTCCCTACGCCGGCGAACGCGCTGAAGCCGTGCCCGCCCATCGAACGCCGGGCCGTCTCCAGGTCCTCGATCGCGACAGAGGTCACCAACACCTTCAGCCCGCTCGTCGTAGCGTGCATCTCTGCGAGCAGGGACGTGTCCCCCGCGGCGAGGCGTGCGAGCATGGCCGAGAACGCGCTCGACTGCGAACAGAGATATAGACATGTAAGTGTCCAGGAGCGCCCAGGCGGGATCAGAACGAGATGGAAGGGCAAGACTGACCAGGTTGCGCCCTAGGAGAATAAAAACGTACGCGCGCGCGAGGGCGGGCAGGAGGCGGTAGTAGAGGGACGGGTAGGTGAGGACTTGATGCTCGAGGCCGTCTGCGCCTTTACCGCCTTGCCTTCGTACAGTGGCATACCGGATGGCGATGGTTATTCCTGCAATCACGTCGAGCACTGCTTTAGTAGACAGCCCCCATGCGCCACGCGCACAGACATATTGCGGGCACCTTTGGCGATGGTCCAGCCTCCCGAAATGACCATCCTGCGCAGTTCAAACGAGCAAGTTAGGCTGAGGGAAAATTCTGGGGGAGGAAGCGCACATACGTTGAACGGATATACATCATCTGGCAGATACAAGAACATTGATGTTGTTTGAGCCCGGAGGAGTCAATTAAGGGGATAGACTTACCCCAGCGTAGCTCAACTTTGCATGCGGGGGTTGCACATACTTGCCCTCGGGGGTGACCGCCGCGAAGGCGGACAGCATGCACTTGCGCGGTACACGCACGTGATCAAACCTGGCATAACCGTTATCAACGGGGGCATACCCTCCTACGGCCTTCGGACCTGCAATCGTCATGAGTGTCGTACGTTGCAAGCACCTGTGCACATGTCTCTCGAACCGATGTCTCCGATGGTGATACCCGGCATGACCCTATGGTCCTCAAGGGACCTCAACTGCACGAAGAACAGGTGGGGGCCCATATCCTGTCCACCCGGCAAAATGAGGCGCGCCTGGACGACACCATGGGTGGCTGTCTTGCCCAGCGCGCCAACCCACCACTTGCTGCTCGTCAATGTCGGGGAGTGGATTTCGAACTCTTGCGTGTCGGAGAGGTAGGTCGCTGTAGTCTCGAGCGCCGAGACGTTCGTCCCGTGCCCGAGTTCCGTTTGGAGGTAGCATCTGTGAGGAGGAACGCACGTTGAGAACAAGCCTGACTCGGGCGTGGATACAACGGATATTCGTTACCCGAGAATCCCGCGGTTCGTGATAAGCTCTTCGAGTTCTTGCTTGAGCTCGGGAGAACCTTGGGAGCGCACGACGGGCTCGAAGGCGACCCCATGCAGGGTCATAGGGAGCGGCTCCCCTAAGAGATGGTGAACCGCGAGATGCGTCTCCTCCTCCGACCATCCGTGCTGGTCCTTCAATTCGTACAGCCGCTTCGTCATCGCCAGCGCCCGGTGGTACAGCTCTATGCGGGTGAGGTAGGGTCTGGCGGCGCCCAGAGTCAGCACCTCGCGTCTAACGGTACGCAAGTTGAATAAGGACCTACTTCTGACTCTTGTCGAAGGCTGGGTCGTTTGACAGGAGCGAGGCGATGCGTTGCTTGCTCTGCAGTACTTCTTCCCCTAAATACTGATGAGTTAATAAGATTAGTGACAGAATGAACTTAAGGGGACGTACCACCCCAGAGCAACACCTGCAACCGGGCGGGATCGACAGAGCTCCGATCTCGCGCCCGCACCATGTCGGCCATATTCTGGGTCGGAGCCATATGTGACTCTCAGGGCGACTTGATATGCGTGGTCTCACAAAATGATGGATAGACTAAGAACAGGAGTTGAGTCGCAAACGACCTGAAGTAAGCCTGCGTACACCACGCTCGGAATCGACTCGAACAGGCTGATGAAAACTTGGCCCAACTCCGAGTAGCGAGATTGTAGCCGCAGTGACGCCTGAACGAGAAGACTTCGGGGCACACTTCCCGAACGTGCGCGCCCTCGATGATGTACAGGCGGTGAGTCGCGACGCGTTTCCGTCTGACTCTATGTGTACGGTGACGTGCGGTTCTGTGCGTTAGCTCACGAATTACTCTCAAAGAGTACAACGACCACAGTCGAACGTACTATACTTGTCGGTGAGTGGTGGTCGAGTGAACTCAAGTGTGAGTGAGTGTGAGAAGCTACATTGTGTACATATGCATACGAGGTCCGGCATAGGCGAGAGGCCGAGCCGGAGAGCATATAGACCATGGAGTCTTTGCTGCATAATGAACATTAACTCAAGCAACATGCTCAGGGCGAATTCTTACGTGCGAACGAGCACGGCGAACGAGGCAGACACCGTGATCATCGCAGGTCGTTATTTTCATACACGAGGTGACAGAAGCGTCCGTAACACATGTAGTAACGCACGTACCACAGCTGGCGATGGAGATGCCTGATATACACGGTGAGCATACGACAAAGGACCAACTTCAGCTGCAAACGTCCATCCTCCAGCCCCTTATCTTCATCATCAAACCTGGCTGAGAGGCTCGTAGCCGCTCCGACTGCTGCGACCCAAACCAAGGCCCATCAACAGCTTGCTCCGGAGAGACTTCCTGCTGCCCTCGTTCGAATGCAGATCGTCCCCGCCCTCCTCCCGTCGCCTCTTCGCCTCTGCGAAGCCCTCGAGCGGCACGTCGTACAGTCGCTCATACTCGACGCCAAGCTCCTGGCCGCGCGTCCAAAAGTCCTTGCAGTTCCCAATAATGCCCAGGTCGAACGGGTTCGGCGCCTTCGCGGCACGCGCGAGCCCGTCCGCAGCCTTGCCCTTCGTAAAGCGGTCGAATCCGAGCAGATTCATGAGGAAGCCGCTGCCGCACCCGCCACATACGCCGTGCGAGTGACGATGGGTATGGGTGCCGCCAAGCGTGCCCTCGGCGGAATCCTCGGCAGGCAGGTGTCGGTGCTGGTGACCCATCTGCCCGTGAAGGGTAGCGCCTCCGCGTCCGCCCATGAAGCCGTAGCGACCGAGGTTGGAGACCTCGAACGTGGTCATCTGACGAGCGACCTGCCAGAGCTGGGTGGCGAGGAGGATGAGGGTCCACGATAGCTGAAGAGTAGACCATGCTGCCACTGAGAAGAGGAAAGTGTCGTACGCGGTGACAGCGCAGAGGGTTGTGGGAAGAATGCATGAGGGTGATATATTTGAGGGATCGGTAGAAATGGGTGCAGTGGAGAAGTCTGTCAAGGATTCATTTGTGAGCTGAATATAACTCAATGACTGGACAGTTACTCACATTCAAAGGTCAGGTAGTCGAAGAGGATGATGCCCAACACTAGGGTCATCACGAAGAGCAGGAATTGCCGGTGGTTGTTGACGCCGACTGCAGGACAATCAGCTGGTGATAACGGCGCAGTTTCATCTGATACTTACTGCAATTCCATACCCATGGACAATGACTGCGAACAACCAGTATTAGCACTCGCACTATTTGACGGAATCATGTGGACGTACTGGTCATGGCGTGCGACGCAACGGTCGCATATGCGACAATGCTTCGAGCGAAGTGGTTTGCGAGCCTGAACCACAGTTAGTAACACGCCTGGTGCGCACACATAGCGTTGACCGACCATGCACTGAATGCAGAACGTCTGGCCATTCAGACGTCCCTGAGATGCCAATTCTTCAATGATCTACAGAAATAGGTTAGAGATAGGTGAGGATTCCAATCTTATCACCCCGAAGAGCCCGGTACATACCGACTTGAGCTCAGCATCGCTCGAGGGTTTTGGGCACGTGCCTGGGTCTAGAGTGATGGCGCGGAAGAAGTTGTATGCGCATAAACCGATGGTGATGGCGAGAGTGAGATGGATGAACGGATGCGATTCCGTTTCTGAAAGGCCAGGTCAGATGTGAGCGAGATCGTGTGTCTAGTGGCGACGTACGATGGATTAGGCGGGTAAGCCAAGCATACGTCACCCAGATTATAGAGCCAGTGATGATACCGGCAAAGTACGGGCTTTGAGTGACGCTATCCGTATAATTGGACTTATCCAGCAGCACCCGCGTTACAATCTGCATCAGGGTGAGTAAATCTGAACAACGAGCGTAGAGGTGCCAACGTACGTGGTGCATGCCGAAGAACAGAGCCATTGCGAGGATGATGCCTGTATACCATGGTAGGATCTTGAGGGTCATAAAGATGAGGAAGAGGAACGCGGTGGGGAGAATCATGATTGCGATCCTCGTGTTTCTCTACGCGCTATCAGAATAAAGCCGCGTGTCTCCGATATACTTCTGGCTTACCTCGTTCAAAGGCTTGCGCTTCGGGATACCATCCTCAGTGAACCCGCCCTCATCCAGCGCCCGCTTCCAGGCTCCCAAGCTCTTCAACTCAACGGCCATGTCCCGCGGCGTCCTACCTTCCCCGTCCTTAGCACGGACGTCCGCGCCTGCCTCTACGAGCCTCCGAATGCAGACCCGGTTTCCACGCACGACCGCCCAGTGCAGGGGAGTGAGTCCAGTATCATCTTTAGTATTAGGGCTCGCGCCGTGTTTGAGGAGTAAGTCGACTGATAGTGCATCGCCTTGGTACGCAGCCCACATGAGCGCCGTATGTCCCTGAGAGTCCCGGGCGTCGACGTTGATAGGCTGATGCAGCAAGTACAGCAGAGCCATGACAGAGGATGAATGTGTGACCAGATGGAGGGTGTTGTATCCCTGCGCGTCGGTGATGTTGGGGTCCGCGCCGTGCGCAATTAGGAGCTGTATAACATAGAGGTACCCGTTGCGCGCCGCCCACTGCATAGGCGTAGCGACGAGGTCGCCGCCAAGCGCATCTACTTCTGCACCTTGCTCTAGGAGGTATCGACATGCGGCGAGTTGCGCGTTGATCGCCGCCCAGTGGAGAGGTGTGATGTTCTGCTCGTCCCGGTCGGTAGCGTTCGCCTTGCCGGACTCGATGAGCTTGCGGATCGTGTCCACATCGCCGCGCTGCGCCGCAACAAAGATGTTCGTCTGCTATGCATACAGTAAGACATAGCACCCAGAATTAGCATCTTTACTTAACGTACGTCCTGGTCCTGCACGGTCTCGGTGGCTTGCGGAAACGTCGAGGAGGTGGCGGAGGCAGAAGTAGGCGTCACTGCAGATGCAGCTGGCTCGCCTTTGCCGCTCACGATGGCTGTTGGGTCGTCCATGCAGGCGAAAGTTCGGGCCTGGTGGTGGTCGTCAAGAGAGAGGAGCTGACCCGCAGCTGAGCGGTGAAGGTGGTCGTGGTCAGTGTGGTAAGCGCTTATGTAGTCGCATGGCTGTGCGTGGCGTCAGATAATATATTTACTGTACATCGGTCATGCTTCAAAGCTTCACGCCGGGCTTCATGCACATGTTTCCGAGTCGCGTCGACCATCGGTATCGTTCGCAGACAAGACGTTACAGTGAGTTGTACATCCAGGAATAGTAAGTACACCAGCAGTAAGTAACATATAAGATGATGGGGAGCAGTAGGATCATAGAAGTTCGCGATAGTAATGGATCAGTGCCTCACACTTAAGCCTTCCTCAGCCCAAGCCCTCAAGAGACAATCAATTGCTTCTCTTTCGCAAAGGTCTCGATGACGGGAATTGGTATTTTCAGGAGGTCGGCAACAACCTGCCTGGGCATGAGCGCGAGCCTATAATAGGTTTCAGTGGATGAATTATCGATAGAGAGCATGAGTATTCTCACCACTGGGTGGCGCTGAAGTCCACAAATTTCGGAGCCTTGAGAGCTCGAGGTAATGAGGGGTTCCGTGGGCGATAAGTTCTTGATGTAGTGGCCATAAGAGACAGGGAACACGGCGGTATCGCCAGGCTGCGCAAAGGTGAGATGGACATCCGAGCCACCTTTTGCATACCGTTCCGCACCTGGAAGTCAAACGTCCTGGCAGCGCTGCCGCCCGGGAATGCCGTAGCGCGGGCGTGTCCGCTGATGATGTAGACGCCACTCTGCGAGCAGCGAATGAATACCTCGCTTTTTCATCTGGATGGCTGGCGCTGACTCACCGTCGTCACATGCCAATGCAGCTCGCGAAGGCCGTTCGGCTCGATGAAGACGAGTGCGCTAGCAAGCAGCGTCGAGACTGGGAAGTTAGTGGCCGAGTCCTGGATCTTCACCCATCCCCCGCGCCAGGTGCAATTTTCTCTCCTGTTGAACCCAATATGGGAAAACATACGGGCGTCGGTTCCTGGGCCGTTTGGGGGTCCCGGCACTGCCTGGTCACCGCCCATGGCCAAGGCGGCGCTGGGGGAACACTGCTCTCCAGGACGTACGGATCCTTCTGGGGGATACCACTCAGGACG
>CCBP010000322.1:30976-44867 GCA_000765035.1 Trametes cinnabarina
GTAATGGATCAGTGCCTCACACTTAAGCCTTCCTCAGCCCAAGCCCTCAAGAGACAATCAATTGCTTCTCTTTCGCAAAGGTCTCGATGACGGGAATTGGTATTTTCAGGAGGTCGGCAACAACCTGCCTGGGCATGAGCGCGAGCCTATAATAGGTTTCAGTGGATGAATTATCGATAGAGAGCATGAGTATTCTCACCACTGGGTGGCGCTGAAGTCCACAAATTTCGGAGCCTTGAAGAGCTCGAGGTAAATGAGGGGTTCCGTGGGCGATAAGTTCTTGATGTAGTGGCCATAAGAGACAGGGAACACGGCGGTATCGCCAGGCTGCGCAAAGGTGAGATGGACATCCGAGCCACCTTTTGCATACCGTTCCGCACCTGGAAGTCAAACGTCCTGGCAGCGCTGCCGCCCGGGAATGCCGTAGCGCGGGCGTGTCCGCTGATGATGTAGAGCCACTCTGCGAGCAGCGAATGAATACCTCGCTTTTTCATCTGATGGCTGGCGCTGACTCACCGTCGTTCACATGCCAATGCAGCTCGCGAAGGCCGTTCGGCTCGATGAAGACGAGTGCGCTAGCAAGCAGCGTCGAGACTGGGAAGTTAGTGGCCGAGTCCTGGATCTTCACCCATCCCCCGCCGCCAGGTGCAATTTTCTTCTCCTGTTGACCAATATGGAAAACATACGGCGTCGGTTCCTGGCCGTTGGGGTCCGGCACTGCCTGGTCACCGCCATGGCCAAGCGGCGCTGGGGGAACACTGCTCTCCAGGACGTACGGATCCTTCTGGGGGATACCACTCAGGACGCTCGTATTGACGCCAAAGTTCTGCGCGACGATCTCCAAGGGAGTGTGCGCGAGCCAGTCCGAGAGCATGAAGGTGGTCCCCGTCGCGTCAAAGTTGCCATCGGTGAAGATCAGAAGGATCTCTAGGCCCTGGTCCAGCGCTTGTATGGAGTGAGGAACGCCCGGAGGGAAGCTAAATAAACGCTGTCAGCGTCCCTGAACCTGCGGAAGATGGTCCAGGAAACCTGCGCACTAGTAGATGTCCGGGTCCGAGCCGTTCAGGGGGCCTTTGATGTCCGAAGTGTAGCTTCTTCCGCTGTCGTCGATAGCAGTGACACGCCCGGTGCCATTTAGTATGTATCCCCACTCCGCGACACGGTGCCAATGTCTGGAGGGCGGATTGATGTCAGGAGTCTAGATAGACAGCCTGCGATCCTAGAGGACGTACAGTTCGCGGTAGGCATTCGGCGACAGTCGGAGCTCGGCCCCTGCGAGGTCCTTGGCTGAGGATTCCTGTCAGATTTTCGGTCCCGAGCGGAGGGCTATGGATGTAACCCACAAACTGGCAAATCAGTGATGGTCTGCTCGCGTACCCAACCACCCTATATTATACAACTGAGCTTTAGAGTATTTTGAACTCGCAGACATATGCGCGCCTTTAACAATCGCGTGTGTGAGAGCGACATGCTCCACTTGAGGTTGGGTACGGTCCCTATACGCGAGATGGCGTCAACAGAAGCCCACGTCACTACAGAGTGTCCGCGTGTATATTCACCGGCATCCGTGGGCGGAGCTGCGACGTTGTCCATGTTCTGTGCATCGATCTCGTGGTTGCTGTTCGCCAAGAAGGTGTCGCCATTTCCGTTACGAATTGGCTGAGGATCTTGCCCGCCAAAATCCGCGATCTGCCCCACGTCAGGAGGGGTGATAGAGTCGCGTTTGGACCGCCTGTCAACGAGCACGTCGTCGTACGCAGGCCGCAGATGCCGTGTCTGTGACGAGGCTGCGGATCGACGGCCAAAGTTGACAGGCTTGACGGCAGCACCTTCGCGGGCGTAGAATGCGCGCAGCTCCTCATCTGCAGAAGGGGATGCGGAGGCTACACTGGCGAGGGCAAGGCCCGTGAGGAGAAGGTAGGCCAAATGGGCAAACATGGTGGAGGTATGCTAAGACGCCGCAAGTAGGAAAGGAAGGGGGAGGACACCACCGCGGGGCAAGACTGGGCGGAGCAAAACCACTTTATACGCGCAGAGTGATCGCCAAGGGTGCCTCGACGTTCGCCATCTTCTGCCTTAGCCTCCGCGACACCCGGCACCGTGCCAATGGGATATTGCAAGCGGACCTCGCGCTATCTCACGACATCCGACTGTATTGTCATGTGCATGAGGGTCGAGAAGGCCGCCACCGCCTGCGTCCGCACTTCTTTGCCCAACAGGAGTGCTGCGTATTGGTCATCGAACGATAGTAGAACGACCTGGAGCAGATATCAATGAGATGCATTAAGGTCCCCCGCCCAATGGAGGTTCTGACACACCGCAAACGGCGGCCACTGGCCTTTACGCGAGCTGCATCATGGCAAATGTCCATATGCCAGCCTGTTGCAGAAGGCAGTCGCACTAACTGATACGCTGCAAGGAAGCATGATGAGGCGAAGTTGATCTCTACGATAACCGCTGTCGTACATGACAGCGTACAAACATTCAAGGAGAATCACCCACGTTGACGTCGCGTTCCCGTCGCAAGGGGCTGACCCGTTTACGGAAGCGTCGAATCCTTCTTGCTGCGTTTCGATGGATTGTGAGAAGGCTGGCTGCAACCTCTCGTAAAGTGGCATTGGACGGAGCCGCTCCTGATCGGAAGAGATACGGCCTAGACAGCCCTGGGTACAGCTGGGAGGGGTTCAGTTGTTGTCGACCACTTGGACGAGGTGAATTATGCTGCAAGGGAACGTACTGATTGATACGTTTCGGAGTTGGCGCTTGCCTGGCCCAATGGCATCAACACTGTATGAAAGCGGCAGCACGAAGGCCAAGATGTCCTTATAATTGCTGTTTCTGCATTGTCAATCCACCTGGACGGACGTCGTCTAAATGACAGACCAGCCACTTGTTTTCCGAGGGGTAGAGATCGCTACCGGTGCCATCTCGCATCCACCAGGAAGGTGGTTCCCATGTCCTAGAAAGTCAAGGCTGGACGTCATGTGCAGATCATTGATTCGTAGCTGTACCTGATAAACAACTTGCTGTCTGTCATTCTCAGCCTCCAAGGAACCCCGGCAGGTCCAGTAACTATTAGTACGGACGATGGCGCGCCGTATACGTAGTACTGTGGCTGTGCCGATAGCTAGGAGTGAGTAGGTCCCAGGGGAGTGAGTGAAATTCGTAGCGACGCAGGTAGGCAGACACAGCGTGAGCACTGGTTACATTTCAAGCGTCAATAAGGGTGGACCGAATTGGCAGCGCGATCGTCGGCTAGCACAACACTATGGCTATCATTTCCTGAAGTAGAAACGCAATCCTGCCAATCAGGTTCCACATATCGAGGACTCTTGGGACCTGAAGAGACACACCTCCACATTCAGCGGTGGTTGCAGGCATGAATATCAATCAGGAATCACACGCGCCTTTCGTGTCTAATGTCACGGGATGGAATCCGCAACGGCGCGCCCGAGACTTCATTACCACGACCAGCGTATGCTCAGGCAGCTAGTACATGACCGCGTGCGAGGATAGCTGGAGCGGTGAGTCGAGTCGAAACGAGACGCTCAAAGCGCAAGGTACGCATCACCGATATAGTGATATAGTGCAAGATGTGCTCGGCATTAAGAAGGCCATACCGGACTTAGTAGGATGCTTGAGAGTTGCACATGACGCGGCGTAGCTATTCTCTGCGAAGTATAGTTACATAGCATAGACCACTCTCAAAGGCAGGGTATCCGTGATAGTGAAATGCGAGATGACGACTTACGGGGATCATGAACTGTCTACATCAAGGTAACTGTACACAGAACTCGTACGTGAACACTCCTGGCAGGTCAAGCAGGATTAGCTGTGAGCAGAGCGGATGATGCTAAACATAGACATGCATTGACAACGGGGTGTCGCGTGAGCCGGTCGTTAGCTCGATGGACAGAAGGCGAGGCAGATCCTCAGACTGGCAGGTATCCTCCCGTGCGTTGCTCAAGCAGCAAAACTGAGTAGATGCGCATCATTCACAGATTTCCAATTTCTCGAGTAGACGATGACCCGCGGATAACAAGATGGACCAAGATGAGCCACAGATGGACGAGATGGATGGATGAGATGGAAGCACCATGCAAAACTCCAAGCGCGCGTTCTAGCGAAGACCAGAACGGCCTGCCCTGAACCTTTAATGAGCCACGTGCTCGATCCGGATTTTTTCTGTTATCACATCGCATCGAGCTTTCAGATTTGCTCACCTACGTCCATCCTCCCTCTCCTACGTGCAAAATGGCATCCATTGGCACTCTCTACACCACCCCCGACCAGGCCCCCGGCAAGGCTGTGAGTGAACATATCTGATTCCTTCGTTCTGCGTTGTTGACGTTGCAATGCGCAGATTCGCGCCGCTGCTGCTTTCAGCGGGCTCAAGGTTGACTTGCCTGATAATTACGTCCACTTCGAGACCAACAAAAAGCCTGAGTTCCTCGCCAAATTCCCTCATGGCAAGATTCCGGCGTTTGAAGGCGCAGATGGCTTCAAGCTCTTCGAATCGACCGCGATCGCGCGTTACGGTGAGTTAAGCAAGCCAATTTGTACTCAAGCGGGAGCGGAAGGACGAGAATATTACAATCAGTTATCCCTGTCTTAATCTTGATGTCGACAGCTAACACTGCTTCTGACTTGCTCCTGTTGCTTGATGTGTCGCGAAAATGGGACGGTGTTTGCTGATCCTTGTCTTGCAGTTGCTGCCCTCGCTCCCAACTCAACTCTCCTTGGCTCCAACCTCAAGGAGGGTGCTCTTGTTGACCAGTGGGTCTCCTTCGCCAACACTGAGATTGGCGGACCAAACACCCTCATCTTCCAGCTGGTAAAGGGCATACTCACCCCCTACGCTAAGCCTGTATGTCCACTGCGTCGTTGATTTCAGTTGAAGTTCGCTCACATCCCATCATAGATCCACACTACCCTCACCGAGCGCCTCGTTCGCTCATTGAACACCCTCAACACCCACCTTTCCAACCGCACATTCCTCGTCAACGAGCGCATCACCCTCGCTGATATCTTCACGGCCGCGATTATCCAGCGTGCCCTTGCCGTCACTTTCGATGCGCCCCTCCGTGCACAATTCCCCAACGTCATCCGCCACTTCGAGACTGTCGTCAACCAGCCTCAGTTGAAGGACATTTTCGGCAAGACGGACTACATCGAGAAGGCGCTTGCCTTCACACCTCCCCCGAAGGAGAAGAAGGAGGCTAAGCCCGCTGCTGCTCCTGCTCCCAAGGCCGCGAAGCCTGCCAAGGAGGAGGAGGAGGAGGACGATGTTCCCAAGGAGGAACCCAAGCCCAAGAACCCGCTTGACTCTCTCCCCAAGTCTTCTTTCAACCTTGAGGACTGGAAGCGCGCGTACTCCAACAAGGACACGCGTGGCCCTGACGGTGCTCTCGAGTGGTTCTACCAGCAGTACGTCTCTAAGTGCCCAAGCGCGAACTAAACTGACGTTGCATTAGCTACGACCCTGAAGGGTTCTCCGCGTGGCGCGTTGACTACAAGTACAACGACGAGCTCACCCAGACCTTCATGTCGTCGAACCTGATCACCGGATTTTTCAACCGCTTGGAGGCGTCCCGCAAGTACCTGTTCGGTTCCATGGGCGTTCTCGGCGAGAGCAACAACTCCCGCATCAGCGGTGTCCTGATTTGCCGTGGCAAGGACATCAAGCCCGTTGTCGAGGTCGCCCCTGACTGGGAGTCGTACGAATACAAGCGCCTTGACCTCAACAACCCCGAGGACAAGGCGTTCTTCGAGGCTGCTCTTGCTTGGGATCTTGAGATCGATGGCAAGAAGTGGATCGACGGCAAGGCTGTAAGTTTCATTTATTTCAGAAATGGCGAGCCTATGCTGACAATTGGGCGGTGCAGTTTAAGTAAACGCGGTTGGTCGGGTAGTCTTGCTAGATGTATCATTCTCTCTCCTGCTTGTGTCGCTAGTTTGGTGGATATGTTGTGTTGTTGCAGTATCACGAAATGCAAAAAGACCTGTAAAGGACAATCTCTGCGCGCGTCATCTGCCTACACGTCTCGAGTGACGATGATGACATTGATCATGGTTTCTGGATGAGGATGCTCTGTAAGTACAGTACGGCAACCGCGAGTCGCTGAGAATTGCAACTCCGCAATCCTTGTGACTAGAACACATTCGACTCCGCTTGCCCGTGTGGTGGTTGCGCTGAGCGGGGCCGCACAAGTGGTCCGGCACCATTCTATCCTGCTTTGATGCCCCCTCGTCGCTTTCACACTAAGTCTGGCTAATTTACCCTGCTGGCATCTGGCGTAGGCTCGGGTACATGTCCGAGATTCCCCTACACACATTCGGACGATCCAGGAAGTCAAGGGCAGGCTACACACCTCTGCACAACGGCGAGCCCGGCGACGAAGAGGACAGCGGGAACATGCGTGCCGGTGTGCGCGCCGCGGCTGCCAGCTCGTCTGTGAACAGGAAAGGGAAGCGGAGGGAACGCTATGCAGATGAGCCCGAGGAGGAGGCTACGCTGCTTGGGGACGCGTCGCATGAGGAGGGCGAGTTCCGGGAGGACGAACCACAGTCCACAAGGCGAGAACCGTCAACATCGGTACGTTCGGTGCACGTTGTTGAAAGTAGCCTGAGCGCGAACGTGTATGTAGCGAAGTATCTTGTCGCGGAAGGGCAAGTCGAACGATAAGTCAAGAATAGTGCCCTTTCGTCCACCAGAGAAGCTACAGAGCAAGTTCCCTCCGAATGTCGTCCGCAATCAGAAGTACAACGTCTTCACCTTTTTGCCCCTCGTATTCTATGAGCAGTTCAAATTCTTCTTCAATCTATACTTCCTACTGGTCGCGCTATCGCAGTTCGTACCCGCGCTCAAGATTGGTATGTCGTACTTGGTCCCGTTGTCGCTCGATCTCATTGCGTGCTGTAGGGTTCATCGTGACATATGTCGCGCCATTGGCGTTCGTTCTCACCGTGACTATGGGCAAGGAGGCTTACGATGACTACAAGCGGAATCTCAGAGACCGAGAAGCTAACTCGCAGAAGTATCTCGTCCTGGACCCAACGGAGTACTCTGCCTCCAGTCCTGAAGGCATCCCGCACACGCGGTCTGTACCATCCTCAGCCCTGCGCGTCGGCGACCTCGTGCTCCTGGAGAAGAATCAACGAGTACCTGCGGATCTGGTTCTTCTGCGGACGTCTGATAGCTCTGGTACCTGCTTCATACGTACTGACCAATTGGATGGTGAGACGGACTGGAAACTGCGCGTAGCGGTTCCTGCATGCCAGAAACTAGGCAGCGACCGCGAACTGCTAAGTCTTGACGCAGAGATATACGGTATGCGCATCCCTCCACATTTTTCAAACCGGCTAGTGTCGAAGACTGATATCCTACAGCGGACGCTCCCATCAAGGATATCCATACCTTCATTGGGACCTTTACTATCAATTCACCACCACCTCTGGTTGATAATGACGTACCTATGGTTCAAGTGCCCACGGTCGAACCTCTGACGGCAGAGAACATGCTGTGGGCTAACACTGTGCTTGCTGCGGGCTCTGCTGTCGGCTTCGTCATCTATACTGGCTCGGAGACTCGTGCTGTCATGAATACTAGTCACCCTGAAACCAAGGTCGGCCTGCTGGATCTAGAAATCAACCGACTAGCGAAGGTAGGCGTTTGTTATTTCGGCCATGTCTGCATTTCCTCAGCTTCCTCAGATCCTGTGTGCCGTGACCTTTGCTCTGTCATTCGCACTGGTCGCTTTGAATGGCTTCCGAGGGTTATGGTACATCTATGTCTTCCGGTTCTTGATCCTGTTCTCTTCCATTATACCCATCAGGTGCGTGGATCTTCGTTCCTATTTCCTCGAATTGCGCAAACGTGCTTTCAGTTTGCGCGTCAACTTGGATATGGGGAAGACCGTATATGCGCACCAGATTATGCACGATCCTGAGATACCCGAAACGATTGTCCGGACGAGTACCCTCCCCGAAGAGCTTGGACGTATAGAATATTTGCTCAGTGACAAGACCGGTACTTTGACCCAAAATGGTGCGAGGAGTTCTGGCGAAGTCGGCGCGTCGATTGCTGATACTGTTCGCCGTAGAGATGGAGATGAAGAAACTACACATGGGCACTGTGTCCTATGGCTATGACTCGATGGACGAGGTGGCACATCAGCTGGCTATGGCGTTTGGGGCTGAACATGGTATGTCCAATGCATTGCATTCCCTGTCCTTATACTTACACCAATCAAGGCCACGGCCGTCAGAATTCGATCCAAACCGGCGTGCAATTGGCTACTAGGGGACGCCGTGATATGTCCTCTCGTGTGCACGACGTCGTCCTTAGTCTGGCTCTGTGCCACAATGTAAGACAACAATGGTATAATCTCAATGCATGCATAAGCTGACTACCGCACAGGTCACGCCGGTATATAACGACGACGGGACGGTAACCTACCAAGCATCGTCTCCGGATGAAGTAGCAATCGTTAAGTGGACCGAATCCGTCGGTCTTAGGCTTACATTCCGTGATCGCACCCGCATTGAGCTCCAAACCCCCACCGGCGCCCGCATTTCCTTCGAAGTGCTCGACATTTTCCCTTTCACCTCCGAATCGAAGCGCATGGGCATCATCGTGCGCGACTCGCAGACGGGCGAGATCACGTTCCTGCAGAAGGGCGCTGACGTCGTGATGGCAAAGATCGTCCAACGGAATGACTGGCTCGAGGAGGAATGCGCGAACATGGCACGTGAGGGTCTGCGCACGCTGGTGATGGCAAGGCGTCGCCTCAGCGAGCAAGCATATTCTCATTTCCAGGAGCAACATCACCTGGCCAGTATCAAGCTCGAGGGTCGCAACGAGGCTATGGCGTCTGTGGTCTCGGAGCTGCTAGAGCGTGATCTTGAGCTCTTGGGCCTGACCGGTGTTGAGGACAAGCTCCAGGACGACGTGAAGTCGACGTTGGAATTACTCAGGAATGCCGGGATCAAAATCTGGATGCTCACCGGTGACAAGATCGAGACTGCGACTTGCATTGCAATCTCGACAAAGCTTGTTGCGCGGAACCAGTATATTCACCAAGTGGCAAAACGTCAGTACGCAGACCCTCAACGTAGATCGCGGCTGACTTCTTCTTAGTGAGAACATCAGACCAAGTCCGCGATCAACTGGAGTTCTTGCAAAATAAACTTGATTGCTGCCTTGTCATCGATGGAGAGTCGCTACAGGTAAGAAGATGTTTAAGTTCGTTGGAAATTACATCCCATTGACGCCCTCCGCAGCTATGCTTGAACATGTTCAAAAATGAGTTCATTGAGATCGCCACCAAGCTATCTGCGGTGGTTGCCTGCCGATGCTCGCCTACGCAGAAGGCTGATGTGGCACGGTTAATCCGCAAGCATACAAGGAAGCGGGTTTGCTGCATTGGTGACGGCGGCAACGATGTCAGCATGATCCAGGCAGCGGACGTTGGTTAGTCGATTCTCTATTTGTGCACAGAGAAGCTTCAGCCTGACAACCTGCGATAGGCGTTGGTATCGTCGGAAAGGAAGGGAAGCAAGCCTCGTTGGCTGCCGACTTCTCAGTCACGCAGTTCAGCCACCTCACGAAGCTCCTCCTGTGGCATGGCCGTAACTCATACCGGCGGTCGGCGAAGTTGGCTCAGTTCGTCATCCATCGTGGTCTCATCATTTCCGTCATGCAAGCCGTCTTCTCGTCGATCTTCTACTTTGCACCCATTGCGTTGTACCAGGGATGGCTCATGGTTGGGTACGCGACTGCGTATACGATGGCGCCGGTGTTCTCGCTGGTCTTGGATCGAGACGTGAACGAGGATTTGGCGCTCTTATACCCCGAATTGTACAAGGAGCTGACCAAGGTCGGTTTGACAGCGTTCCGTGTCTCGTTCGTCGCACTGACGGATTCCGTGTAGGGACGAGTGTTATCGTACAAGACCTTCTTCATTTGGTTGATGATTAGCGTGTACCAAGGTAGGCTCTTTTGGATGAAATGATCACTTTGAACCGATCGCACCTTCCTTCCAGGTGCCGCCATCATGATCATGTCCCTCGTGCTATTCGAGACAGAGTTCCTGAACATCGTCTCCATTTCCTTCACCGCCCTCATTCTGAACGAGCTCATCATGGTAGCACTTGAGATCACCACATGGTCAGTGGTTCCCAGATGACGTCGTGGACGGTCTAACTGACGCTTCCCTCAGGCATGTCTACATGGTTCTGTCGGAGATTGTCACCCTCTTCATCTATGCTGTCAGCATGGCCTTCTTACCGGAATACTTCGGTCAGTTCGTCATCATACGTCGACCGCAACGGCTTGCTCAACCATTGGCAGATCTTACATTTGTCCTCTCAACACGGTTCGCCTGGAAGGTGGCGGTCATCGTGGCCATTAGCGCATTCCCTCTGTACATTATCAAGCTCATTCGTAGTAGAGTGGCACCCGCCGCGTCTAGCAAGCTGTTGTAGCCTACTCACGCGGCCCTCCCGCACATTGGATATTTCAATTATTGCATTGCACTTGTCAGCGACATGGGTCAGAATGATAGACATTGCAGTATTGGACGTGTTGATGATACTGAGGGGAACGAATGTCAAGATGCACATGAAGACAGTAGTACTAATTCAGCTGCCGGTGTGGGGCGCGGGGGAAGGGTTGTGAGGTGAGAAAGGTCCGCTGAAGTAAGGAGGATGCCACTCGGTATTGACGGTGGGGGGCGAGCCCCATAGTCCTGTCCCAATCGGGGCCGGTGTTGGTCGTGACGGGAACCCAGGAGGCGCTCCAGGCGGCCCCCATGGGGACGATACTGAACCACGCGGACTCGTCGTCGTCGTGCCCCAGCTGGTGCCGGGGGCGACCGTCCGACGACCTGCAGGGACGGCAATGACCTCATCATCGTCAGCGAGGAGAGCTGACGAGCCGAGGACACCTTTCGGGCTCGGAGAACGGCGGCTGGGGGACGTCGACCCTGAACCGGATGCTTCACCCGTCGGTCGCGCAATGGGCGCGATAGGACGGGTGATGGGACCCGGTTCAATAGGCACAGGACGTGAGCTAGGACCCGGTGCGAGGTTGAGCTGCGTCGGTGAAGCAAGAGGGTTCTGAGGAGCACGGGACGGTGGAGCAATGGGCGGAGGGACCGGCGCAGCCAGGCTGCGACTGAAACTGGTATCGAACGGACCAGCGCTACCAAACCCGCGAGGGACAGCAGAAGGTGCAAGAGGCGGCGGAGGTCCAGAGGGTATCGAGGGTCCGGGCACCATGGGCGCGTTGACGTTGCCCACGCCCCGACAAACGGTCCAGCGTTGAAGGACACTCTGGGTGACAATGCCGGTGGCAAGACGTTGACTCCCGGAGGGTAGACTGGTGTCTGCGGCGGTGGAGGAATGTGCTGGGGTATCTGCGGCGTAACCGGGGTAACAGGCTGCGACGCGCCGACCAAAGGCACGCGAGGTTGCGGCTGCTGAGGAGGCTGAGGGCGTGGAGGCTGAATGACGGGTGGAGGAGCGGGAGCGGCTTGGGGCTGGACCTGCGGCTTGTTGAGCACCTTCTTGGGAGGCGCTGGGCGACTCGGAGACGACTGCTGCTGAGAAGAGCTCGAAGGGACCGCGTTACGGGGCGATGTAGGTGAAGGCCGGGCGTTCCGAGCAGCAGCAGCACGCTGTTGCTGTAACTGCTGCTGCTGGAGAGCGCGCTCGCGCGCCTCTTTCTCTGCCTTCTCCTTCTCTGCCTTCTCCCTCTCAGCTTTCTCTCGCTCAGCTTTCTCTTCTCCTCCCGCTCCTTTGCAAGACGCCGCTCACGCTCCTCCCTCTCCTGCTGCTCGCGCTTCGCTTTCTCCGCACGTTCGGCGGCAAGTTTCGCTTCACGTTCCTCGCGTGCCTTACGTTCGCGCTCTTCCTTCTCCTTGCGCTCTTGCTTGAGCTTCTCTTGCCGTTTGCGTTCCCGCTCGGCCTCCTCCGCCAGTCGCTTCCGTCGTTCCTCCTCTTTACGAGCCTTCTCTTCCTCCTGAGCCTTGCGCTGGGCTTCGCGGCGGGCACGTTCCTCCTCACGCTTCCTGCGCTGCTCCTCCTCAAGCGCAGCCTGTTTGGCCTTCAGGGCGGCTTCCTCCGCAGCCTTCTCAGCCAACTTGGCGGCCCGCTCCTCCTCCTTTGCCAGTTTCTGCTGCCTGTTTGCCGTATCGTAACGCGATCATTGAGCCACAGCGAAGTCAACTTACCGCTTCTTGTCCTTTTTCTTCTGGTTTTGCGACTGCTTCTTGGCTTCACGCTCCTTAAAAAGCTTGTCCTCGTCCTCCAGTTCCCGCAGGAGCTGGAGCTGGCGCTCTTGTGCAACCTTCTCGCGGTACGCTTGGAGCACGCGCTGCTCGAACATACGCGCCGCAAAGATAGAGAACATGCGCTTGCCTTCTTCCATTTTCTGCTCCTCGGTCATGATCTGAGGAGAAAGCATGATGTCACAAGGTAAGGAAAAGGGTGAGTAGATAGAAACGCACCTCCTCTTCGTCATCGTCCTCATCCTCATCCTCCTCATCCTCGTCGTCGTCCTCATCGCCCTCATCATCCTCATCTTCACTATCATCTTCTATGTCAGCAGCGGCCTCGTCTTCGCGCTGCATGCGTCGCTCGGCGAGTTGCTCCATCATCTCCAAGAACTTTTGACCATCGTTCTTGAGGAGATCGTCGGCGACAGTCAAAATGTTCCCTACTTTCGAGGCGTCAATCGCACTGTCCAAATGATTACACGAGCCTCTATACTTGCCAGTTACGGTGAGGTTGTTGCCGAAGTTGGTCAACCCATCTCGGTCGTTCGCCTTCCCGTTGGGCGCTGTTCGTCGACGAGGCGCAGCAGTCCTCCGGTCCGGTTGCTTGATGTCGTCCTCGTCTTCAGGCTCGCCCTCCTCCTCGTCTTCCTCGTCTTCCTCTTCTTCCTCCTCGTCCTCCTCCTCATCCTCGTAACCGTCCTCATCAGGATACTCATCTTCGCCATCATCCTCGAATTCGCTCTCCGCGTGCTTGACGGGCTTACGCCCATTCGCCACAACAGCGTTCTTGCCACGGTGGGCGTTTGGAGGGTGTGGGCTGATGACGGCACCGTTCTTGTCCAGCTCGACGCTACCGGGAAACGGTCCAGGCCCTTGGGGAGGAGGCAGCGTCCCGCCGGATGAGATGTATCGCTGCTGGTAGTTCGCGTACTGTTCTAGCTCCTCGTAATAAGCATCGTACAGTACCTCGAGCTCCTCCTCAATTGCATGCCTTCGGTTCGTCGTGTGAACCGGATTCGCGCGAATTGAGGACGTCGGAAGAAAACATGGAGATTAAGAAGAAGAAAGGGAATGTCAAGAAAATTTTCCACGTCGGGGGTGAACGACGACGTACCGCTTGCGCCCGCACACCGCGCAACTACAGCTATGCTTCTGCTGCTCCTTCATCTTCTTCAAGACCGCCTCCTTCTCGATCTTCACAAGATTTCGGCGCTCCTCTTCGCCCAGGCCCAGCCAGAACTCTTTGATGCGCTCACGCTCCTCCGATGTGCTGGTGGACCATATCTTGTTGTTTTTCTGCTGTTGTTGCGCAGCAGCTGGAGGTCGTGGCTTGTGTGGCGCGGAGGCGTTGGAGGATGGAGGCGATGGATGGTGATGAGCGTGATTGTGTCCGTATGTTTGCGAGTTGACGGGTGCCTTTGAGGCTGCGCGGCGGGATGGCGGGGGCGGGTCTGCCGCGGGTGCAGCATACGACATGGGCTTCTTTCCCGCCGCTCGAGAGCTCGGCGGCGGGTTGGCGGTGGCAGCGGCGGGCGGCGGGCGTGCAGCAGGCATGCGGTTGGAGGGAGAGACGGGCGGCGCAAGATTTGTCACAGTACCGCCCTTGCCCTCAT
>CCBP010000323.1:0-17419 GCA_000765035.1 Trametes cinnabarina
GGTAGTGGATATGCATTTTTGATGGTTCCTTCATTCAGATAGCGGTAGTCTTGGACTGGTCGCAAGGTGCCATCCTTTTTCTTGACAAAAAAGATGGGTGACGCCATAGGTGACTTCGATGGGCGAATGTATCCTTTAGCCAGGTTGTCGTCAATGAATTTATCAAGTTCACTGCGCTCTTGTGGGGATAAGGGAATGATCTTGCAGTCTCGAGGGATAAATCCAGGTTTGAGATCTATTGCATGATCCCATGGCCTCGATATTGGCATTCGTTCGGCAGTCTTCTTCTCGAAGATGTGACGGTAATTTTGTAAGTAAGATGGGAGAATGTCATCAAGATTTTTGACAGGTTGGTTTTCGTGTGCTCGAACTGCCAAGTCGGTAGACATTGTTGTTTTCCGGATGACTCTTGTGGAAGGTGAATTGTGGTGGAGATGCCATAACGCCGTGATTGCTACATTAGGAGTTTCATCCCATCGGTCGTCGGTGTCTGGGTCTGGTGTTGTTCTCTTGATGTATTGTCCCACTGCCTCAGGATCTTGAATCTCGCTACGAGGTAGTCCCCACATTGGAATTCCTGGTGGTGGGTCGTGTTTGGTCTGATATTCGCGTATCTTCTGCTGTTTTTTGATAATTTTTGGGTCAAAGTCGAATTGTCCGGTTACCCAGTCAACCTTCGGGTTGTATCGTCGGATCCATGGCATTCCTAGAATTGCATCATCTCTTCCGAGGTCTGCAACATAGAAGTTTGTTGGCAGGGGGTGTCCTCGAACGACAAAATTGGCTTCAACTCGATGTGTGACTGTTCCAATGGTGTTGACACTGTCGTCAGCATTTCTAAACCGGATTTCTTTTGGGAGCTTGATGGTGGGTAGACCATATTGCTGTACGATTCTTCGATTGATGATAGTTGCACCCGCGCCTGAGTCAAACAAGGCTCGAATCCCGACGACTTTGGAGCCACATTCCACGTAACCTGGGAGAAGATAGGCTAGTCTTCGTTGCTGTCCCAAAGTTACAAATGAAATGGTGTAGTTCCAGCTACTGGACGGTACTGGCGTCGAGTCAGTCCGTCCGTTCAAAAATCCAGTCCATCGTCTAGTCCAACGGCGTTGAGTCCGATATCAGGGTCTCCATCATCTTCTGCATTGCTTTCTTCCTCCTGTTCAACAGCCCGCGTCTTTGGGTTATTGTTGCGTTTGGCAGGACAGTTTGCAGCTCGATGCCCAACTTCCCTGCAATAGAAACATTTGTTCTGCTTGATGAGTTCTTGGCGTGTCTTCTGATCGAGTTTCCCTGTTGAAACTGCTCGCACTGTTGCCTCCTTAGGTCGTGGGAGATTAGTTCGTTGGATACGGCGTCCTTGGGAGGTATCAACTGCTCGATTAAGGAGGTAGGCCCGATTCAGTTGAATAGCGCGATCCATCAACTCATCCATGTTTGATGGTTGTGGATAGGTGAGAGCGATCTTGTCGTGAAGGAATCCTGGTAACTTCGAGTTGTACCAGGCCATTTGGGCATGGTCTTCGGTGATGTGTCCTTTGATGAAGAGGTGGAGGATCTTGGCGTTGAACCTGTCAAGTGGTTCTCTCGGGTTGTATCGTAGTGTGGCTAGCTGAACCGCAGCAGTTTGGACAGGATCCTGCTCGCCGAAAACCATCAAGAAGTCTTCTCTGAAGTGTTGCCATGTTCCAAAGCCTCGAGGGCGCCTGTCTTCATCCAGTCGTTGCGCGGCTTCAACTCTGGCTTCAGCCCACCATCGAGTGTCTCCCCGAAGGTAGGAAAGGGCTGTGACAACCATGGATTCGTCGTTTGGATAGTCATTGGGTCAGCTGCGGAATAGGAGATAGAGATCGGCGAGGAATTCATTGGCCTTATTGCGATCTCCTGTGAAAACGTCGGGCTCTTTGACCTTGCTCTTGTGCCCTACGCCTTCTTGGGGTTTCAGAGGGTTGGGTTGGCCTGTTCCTGTGTTTGGCCCTCCTCCGCCTCCTCCTCCGCCTCCTCCTCCGCCTCCTGGTTCGTCGGGTCCACCCGATCCACCTGATCCACCTGGTTCTTCGCTTCCGGGTCCTCCACCTTCTGGTTCATCCGGCCTTCCCGGTTTTTTCCCTTTATCTCCGTGTCCTGAGGGTTGTTCTTCTTCTTCCCTATCACCTCTTGGAAATGCTGCAGACCGGAACGCAGTTGCTGAACTGGTCCAGAACTGTGGCGGTCTTGGCCCTTGAGAGACCGACATTGTGTCTTCGGTTTCTTCTATGTCTTTTCCTTGAATAGGTGATGTGCTTTGGCTATGTTCGCTTTCAGATATGGCTGTGGCGAATGGCTGAGGGATAGTTGGAGATGGTAGTGATGCTTGAGGAGATATCCGAGGGGTGGTGGTGGCGGGAACTGGGGGTTGGATAGATGGAACTTGTGAACTAGTTGGTGCTGTGTGGGATAGATCTTGTCCTTGAATAACTGGATCGTTCTTCTTCGGAGGAACGAGATTCAGACTTTGTGCCTTCTTTGCTGCTATTACAAATCGATTTGGGCAGGGTTGCCTCTCGCAGAGAGAAATCTTGCCTCTGTTGCTCTCGTAGTTGTCTTTCGAACTTGCACGGTTGAAGTAATGGGGGAGTCGGAAGCAACGGAGGTCGGCGTCGCCCTGGTTCATTGACCTCTCTTTACAGAGGGTAGAAGTGTGCCGGTCCGTGAACGTTTGGGGGAATTTGCGCTATCCACTCTCCGATGAGTACCCTTGTGGTTGCCAAGTGGTGTACTCTGTCAGCGTAAAGTCCAAAATTGGGGTGGCCTGCGTGGCTACTAGAGAGAGCTTGAAGTGCGTTGTTGAGGTTGACTTCCACCCACTCTGGGAAATGAAGAGTTCGGTCACCAGGGGCGGGGAAGGGAGGTTGACCTCGAATGTGTCGAAGGGCTTGTAGGAGGTGCCAGGCCGCGTCTTGAAGATGGAACAAAGCAAAACGATCGATGGCTTGATTGTTTATGTTGTCTTCAAATAGTTCTCGAGCAAAGTTATGACCGTTGATAATGTTCTGTTCAAAGCTTTGAACACGTTCTTGTTCTGTCGGTGATTGAGCCGGTTGTTCAGGGAACTCTTCCTCGAGTTCGTCGTCAGCGAGGGCTCCGGATTGAACTTGTTCGTTCGGGTTCCAAAATTCGTATTCAATAGGCGATGGAGGTCTGGGCGGTGGAGTGACTGGGTAGATGACTTCAGACTCGTTGGAGTCGCTATAGTCGTTTACCAGAGAGTGCAGACGGTTCTCCAGGGTGGGCAGGTTTCGGTCTCGTCGGAATAGGGCAGGTAATCGTCGGACTACCCTCCTCAAGTGTTGGTTCCTTACACCGTTACGAGGTGAGGAATCCAGAGCTTCGATCTAATGTTAGGATAATTCCCAGGTTGTAGCTGTCGAGCGCACAACTAGAATTATTGGAGAGAACAGAGTGGGGATTGGATTCGAGGTATAAACAGGAGATCGAAGCTGGGGCTCTACCGGTGAGCCCCTTGGGGTTTATATACATGTTAGGTCGAGTCATGCGCAGCATGAGTCATTGTCCGATACGAGTCAATGGGAGTCATAATGAGTCAGGAGGAATCATAAGGAGTATAGACGAGTCATATTGAGTCAGGAGAAAGTAAAAATAGATAACAAGTCAGCATGAGTCAGAGGGAGTCAAAGGCTACCGGTCCCGCAGTTGTAACAGCTGAATTATTCACAAATAATCACAGGCCTCTTTGCACCTCACAGCTCCTCGCAGTTAATAACCGGTTAATAACAGGTGTGATTTATTGTTGGTTATTAATTACCCTATTGATCACAGAGCCCTAATGAGGAATCAACCACTAGAAATGAAAGAGGGTTTCCATACTTTTGGCACCCACGTTGCAATCAAACACAAGCGCTGTGAGTAATAGTTACTATAGCATTTGTCATATGCTACGGGTCTTACAGGCACTATGATGGCTACAGGGCTCTGTAGATTCTGACCTCAATTTGCTGATGTAGCTACGGAGCCTGGCATGTTGCGGGTGTGATGTGACATTTGTGACTGTCGCGTGGCTATCTTCTGTCTCTCCAGCATGGTTCAATCCGTTCATTAAGAATCCTCAAGCCAAAGCAACACTGCAGGGCATGGCGTCTCCCGCTCGTTCTGAAGGTCCCCACGCAGTGTCTGCGGAAGACAGCATGGATGTAGACCGTACTGCTGACACCACTCCAGCTAACGCTTCAGCCATCAACGGCCATGCGCCATCAGTTCGCGCCTCCTCGGTCCCAGCGACGCTGCGGGAGAGCGCATACCAGGTTGGATACGTGTACTCCAGCAAAATGATGGCACACACCTGCGCGCAGGAACACTGCGAGCAGCCAGAGCGTATATCGCGTATCTTCGACGTGCTTAACAAGAACCACTGCCTGGAAAAGATGAAGAGGCTCCCCATCCGGCGCGTCCTACGGGAGGAGGCGCTCCTCGTCCACAGTCAAGCCCTTTGGGACAAGGTCCTCGCATTACACTGTAGGGAGCTCTGTGCATCTTTGTGTCTTCCATTTGCTTCATCTGATCTGGCGTTCAAATTCGCTAGCCTTGACCGAACAGGACATCGCGGACTCCGAGGCCTATTACAATGATCTTTCTCTCTACGTGCACCCTAGTACACCATACGCGGCACAGCTCAGCGCTGGCGGGGTAATCGAAGCCGCCCTTGCGGTCGCTCGCGGAGAGGTCAAGAGGGCATTCGCTATAGTGCGACCGCCCGGTCATCACGCCGAGCCCGACGAGCACATGGGATTCTGCTTCTTCAACAACGTCTCCATTGCGGCCAAAGTCGTCCAGCTGAGGACAGCGGTGAAGCGGATCCTCATACTCGATTGGTGAGTAGCACGGTGTGCGGCGCGTTGCTGTAGCTGACCCGATGACAGGGATGTACACCATGGTAGTGTGCTCTGATACCCGTTCGATCGCATCATGCTCACTTCTCACAGGCAACGGCACTCAGCGGGCGTTCAACGACGACCCCTCGGTGCTATACATCTCCTTGCACCGCTACGAGGGCGGCAATTTCTACCCGAATGGGCCCTTCGGTAGCATGACCTCATGCGGCGAAGGCCCGGGGCTTGGCTAGTACGTCAACGCCCAAAACCACACTGGCACCACGGTACTGAACGGACTGAACTAGCTCAGTCAACATACCATGGCCAGAGAAAGGTATGGGAGACGCGGATTATCTCCTCGCCTTCCAGAGGATCGTCATGCCGATCGCGATGGAGTTCTCTCCCGATCTCGTCATCAGTATGTCGGTCTCCGCCGAGGCGGAGCACTCTGCTCATCTTCTTTCCCCACAGTCTCGGCGGGCTTCGATGCCGCAGAAGGAGACGACTTGGGAGAGTGTCACGTCTCCCCGGCCGGGTACGCCCACATGACACACATGCTCTGCTCCCTCGCAGGCGGCAAGGTCGTGGTCGCGCTTGAGGTCAGGACACCCTCGTCGTTCTGCTTCACCGGTGTTGACAGCTCCAGAAAAGGGCGGTTACGACCTAGATGCCATCTCGAAATCAGCTCTTGCCGTGACGCAAGTCATTCTGGGTGAGATGCCCCCACAGCTCCCTCCGCTGGTCGCTTCGGAAGCGGCCACAGAGACGATCTGGCAGGTGGCCATGGAGCAGAGCAAATACTGGAAAAATCTGGACCCGAAGGCATGCGAACCTCTGGAAGGTAACGATCGAAAGGTTTCTGCGTCAACGATGTCTGATGGCCGTCCACTGCACTGCTAGAAATGGAGCCGATCGCCGTATCGTTGCCAGGTAGATACTCCCGCTTGGACCCCCGCATCGTCCACGCTCACGCCGAGGATAGAACTGCTGAAGGCACACCGTCAAGATCATTTATACCGCCATTTCGGCATGCTCGAGGTGCCACTGCTGAGCCAGGCTCTCAACGACCGGTTCAGCGCACAAGTCGCCTGCACGTAAGTGCCCGCCTCGATCGTGCCGCGTGCTTGAACTGACTCCGTCGTGAAGGCCCGACATCATGGAGAACGACACGCTCATCGTGTTCGCGCACGAGTTGTATGCGCGGCCCTCTGTCTTCCACCAGCGCGGACTAATACTTTCACTCGCAGCGGCAATCTCTCTGTAGAACTGGACTCGGTGATGACTTGTGATGTCCGCCTAGAACACTCGTATCTCGTACGTGTTGCGTCTGTTCCTGGGCATGAACCCGTCCTCCGACGACTTACGACACGTTGCAGGTAGATTGCTCGAAGCAGCTCCTCGGCTGGGCGAAGTCGGAAGGCTACGCCGTGCTTGACGTGAACGTCTTTCCCAAGCCCTTCCCCAAGTCGAAGGTTCGTGTGCGCTATCATATTCCCTTGGTCCGTCTTCCTCACGCAGAGAGCGCAGGCCAAACACGACGATTATGCAGGAGCAGTCATGGTGTATCTTTGGGACAACTACGTGCAGTAAGCTCCGTGGACCTGTTCTGCCCGCACCATCACTCGGCTGAACGGTATCCACAGGCTCACCGCGGCGCGGGAGGTGGTCCTGGTAGGCCATGGCCCGGGTTGTGCCGCCGTCATGAGCTTGATTCAGCAGCGACGTGCGTCCTAACCTTCCCGACGAGAGTGCCAGCTGCTGACAAGAGGATCCGCAGCCGCGGGCGTCATGAAGAGCGTGCAAGGCGTGGTCCAAGTGGTCGGACTGCACCACGTACCGGCGACGCCCAGGGACCCGAGCTCGCTCCGACAGTGGTACTACAATGTAGGCCGCATCGGGTCCATTCACCCTCTACTCTCCATTGACTCGTTCCCTGCAGAACTCAATCGTCATCGTCCCGTCGAAACACCCCATTTTCCACGACTCCAGGGCGTTGAAGAGGCACGGTAATATCTTCCGACATGGTAAGTGACTGCGCTCTCTCGCGCAGACCACCGGCGACTGAACAGGCCTCGCAGACGAAGAGAAGCCGATCAAGCTCATAATGAAAGCTATGCCCGGTATACAGGCGTTCATCAAGGGCAAATTCGAGTCTCGCGTAGACACGAATGGCGTTGGGCAGCGGTGATCGCTTCGTTCTTCCGGAACGCTTCGGCCTAGACCACTTCCCTTCTGTACTCTTTCGCTGTCGATATTTGCTGTCTTTGCATGTTAAACGTCTGTAACATGCTGTGGTGGATCGGGACTCGCATGCGCGACCGAAGAGGCCTCGCAAGTGTGGAACAGGAAAGAAGCAAAGCGTCCACGTCTATGCATTGACTAGCTCACAGAGTGTGGGTACGATAGTTTTCTCCATGGCAGTCGCACCTCCATCGTCCGGCACGCTCATACAGATTCTGCGCACACACACCATAACGTCAACGAAAAGCAGACAACCCGACCACATTGAAAACTCACGCGAAAGCAGGTTGTTGAGCTTGTTGACCCGCGACGCGACGCTGAGGTCGATCGTCTTCTCGCCAAAGTCCACGACGACGCCACCGAGCACCGCGGGGTTGATCTGCGAACGCGCCCGCGGTCGGTCACCGAGCACAACACGCACACCAGACGACCACACGCAGAGCCCGCTTACCTTGTTAGTGATCTTGAGCGACTTCGCCTGCTGGGCGGCCTGCGACTGCTTGAGGAGCGCCTCGAGGCGCGACTGGATCTCCTTGGGGAGCGGCGCCGCGCTGGTGATGGTGACGTTGAGCTCGCCCTTGTAGTTGGCGAAGAGCTCGTTGAAGCCCTCGATCACGCCCTCGGTCTCGACCAGGCGGCCGTTCTCGGAGAGGACGACGAAGAGGTTTTTCGTGATCTCCGAGGGCTCCTTGCCCGCCGCGGCGTAGATGGCAGGGAGGCCGGCCTCGCGCTCGCGGACGGAGAGGGTGGGATTGCGGATGAAGGACTCGAGCTCGGGGGACGACTTGATGGCGGAGGCGATGGCGTTGAGCTCGGACTGGACCTTGGTGAGCACCTGAGGAGACTTCTTGAGCGCGGCGGAAAAGACGGCGTTCGAGTACTTGAGCGCGAGAGAGTGAGCGGCGCGGCGTCCGAGACCAGCGGAGAGGGCTGCTGAGCGTGCAGAGGCGAACAACATGGCTACGACGGCGAGGACGACGAGGCGGACGACGAGAAGAGGGAGCTGGACGACGACGGGCGCGTTCCCCGACGCACCGTCACTCCTTTCTCGGCATCTCCCGCGCGTCTCGGCTACACCCGGCTCTGCCCGCTTTGTCCACATACAACGTGCATCCGATTCTATTCCTTCTACTTGTACATGCAAATACGATAAGACATTCATTGCTGCTCTCTATGTGGGTTGAATGAACGGATAACTAGATGTACGGTACGACTAGCGATGTGCTGTGGTGGAATGCAAGAGGTCAGAACTGGGGTGCAACGGTCCGCGTCACTGTTCAGGAAGGCGCGTAGGTACGCGAGACGGGGAACGACCGCTGGTCTAATAAGCACGATGCTCGTACGTAGGATATTCTTCTAGCGGCGTAGGGACCGACGAGGAGATGTTTCGGCTGTGCCTCTGGACGGAAATCGGAGACGAAGCTACAGAGGTCCGTTGCGTCTGCATCGGCGAATGCGGCGACTCCGTCGTCGCGGACGGCGGAGCGGAATATTGGAAAGACCACCTCCTCGGCAACGTCTCCCCGAGCGTCGTGCTCGACGTCGCACTCATCGGCGTCAGAGACAGGGACGTGCTCGGAGGCGAAGGGTTCTCTGGGCGGACGTGGTAGTACTGCGACGGCGTCGTCGTGACCGTCGCGCCGTCCTTCTTCTCATGCTCGGGGCTGTACCGCGATCCGTCGCCGCCCTTTTCGGCGATGGACGAGTCGCTCGGAGTGCTCGCCAGCTCCGTGTCGCCCGGCCGACGCCCGCGGCGGCCACAGCACACCACGTACTTGAACAAGCGCCAGAGGCCCATGTTCACAAGCAGGTTGAGGAAGAGCACTACGCAAGCGACCGAGAAGATGACCGCCGTGATCGCTCCGATGGCGACGCGAGGGATGGGGTGGACGGCGAGAGTCTCCGCAAACGCGATCATCAGACCGCTGCAGACCATCCGAGTGATGCAGAGATAGCCCATGAGAATGTCGGTGCGGCGAGCGGGATAGGGCTTGAGTACGATCAAGCACAGGAGCAGCAGGACTTCCAGGACAACGAAGAACACCGCCTGTACTATCCCGTGCGCGTGCGCGAACGCGGTCACGAGCGCCTTCACGAGCATGACCAGGAGCAGAGGGATTACATAGTAGACCCTGTTCTCGCGATAGGGCGCGGTGAAGGGAGCGACGGATGGAGGGGCCTTTGCGTGCGACCCTCTCGCAGTAGGCAAGGAGGAACGCACGGCGAAAAACGCCGCAGGAAGGATGATGCCCATCAACACTAGGAGGAGTATCACGGAGAGGAGCACCGATAGCCAGGAGTCCTTGAGGGTCCACTGGTAAAAGGTGAAGACCAGGACGGGTAGTGCTGCGATCATGGCGGCGCGCAAGCCCCATGCCTTGGCAAACGCGGGGAATCTGTCACGGAACGCGTGTATACGAGGATATCTCTGAGATAATGTCGTCCAGGACAAGGCCCAGGCGATAGCATACGTGAGCGCGAGCGAGCCCAAGACAATTGCGGCGAGGATAAGGGCCATGAGAAAAACGGTTATGAAGGCATTGGCGGTAGCGATGCCTATTGAGTTGGTGTAGATGGGGATACCCGCCTGGAGGACGTTGGAGGAATCGTCCGTGACGGTGGCGACGTCGCCTCCAACGAGGACCTGCGGAGAGGGGATGGAGAGAGCAGATAGATTCTGGGACGGCAACTCGGCCAAGTTGATGCGAGGGAGGGCAGAAACAGATTCGAGCAATGCCTGCGGGACGACGAAGCCGGCGGCGTTGTAAGGACTGAGCTTGCGGTTGACGAAGGAGATGGCGCCGTCGCTGCTGGCATTATTGAGGTCTCCACCGGTAAGGTGACGCATGCGATTAATTGAGTGCTGGATGGACGAAGAGGGTGAGGCGGAGAAGAGGCCGAGAGACCATGCAAAGTTGATGGTGAAGGCGCGGTAGAGGGAAGGGAAGTTGAGGGCTAGGAGGCCGGAGAGCGCGATGGACTGGAACAGGGAGATGATGTCGATCAGCCGGATGGGGGCGAGGGAAGAGGCGTCTCCGAAAATGGACTGGAAGATGGCGGCGGCCAAGGCGAGGAGGGCTATGCTGGCGGTGGCCCACTGAACGGCAAACTGACGAGTTGACCAGCCGTTGGAGAGGGTGGATTGGACACAAGCCTTTACTTCGCCTGTCTTGACGTCGGTGAGGGTGAGCTGAGCGTAGGCCTCGAGATCAGGAATGGAATAGGCGATGTTGGGGATGTTGGAGGCGACATCGACGCTCTTGGGGAGGGAGATGGAGTCTGAACCTGTGAAATTGTAGAGGGGGAGAGGACAAAGGGCGCCGCCGAAGAGATGGCAGATGTCGAGGGTGATGTTTATGGGCTGCATGCCATAAACGTTGAGGAATAGGTTTGCTTTGACATTGGTGTTGGGAACCTAGCGGATAGATGGAGTGAGTGGGGCGAAAGAGGAGGGCAAAGAGGGTACGTACGACGCTGGCAGCGGAGACGTTGAAGACGATGGATTGGTTCTTTGCGTAGTAAGCGATGTCAAACTGCTGGATGAGGAGGCTCTCTGGCGGAGCACAGTAGGTGACGGAAGAGGTAACTGGGAGAGGCGAATGTAAGCCGGAAAAGCTGCTGGGAAGAGAGGGTGAGGGTACACACAGAGAACGTCGTCGCGTGCGGCGACGAGGGAGGGGGACGCGAGAAAGAGAGCGACAAGGGCTAGTCGCAGCCTGGCGACAGAAGAGAAGAACATGAAGGGCAGACGACGACCAACAGCGCGTGGGGAGAACGGGCTGGAGGTGCTAGAGTATAAGAGGGGGTCGGGTGAGCACGCGGAGGAGGTGTGCATTGTTCATTGTACATACCGGCTAGCCGGGGTCTATTGTTGTTGTTCTGGGCTTTCTTCTGCAAGGCTGTGAGGGGAGAGACGGGCGCTGAGGACAAGGTGGAGGAGATGGTGGTGGAGGAGAAGAAAGGGGACTAAAGAGGGTGGTGCGACATGCGACCTCTCTCTGCTATGAATCTGCGATGCGAGGCGAGGCGAGGAGGAGGAGCTGGGTGTGGTCGAGCGTGTCTCCAAACAGGCGCCCGTCTCTTCCGCTGCGGAAGATCGCCTCCCTCAGATCTCAGAAGCAGCCGCACCGACGACAACATAGGATGCTCATGCTCAGGCGTGTCGAACAACCCCAGCTCTCGTCGTCAATATAGAACACATCTGCAGACGACCGACGCCCATCCATCGGCCGTCGATTGACTAAACCGATGTCCGGTTACTGACTAAACATATAAGGGCGCCTTCAACCCGTCCCATCCGAATGCTCCTCCGAATCCGTCGTCCGATGATTCCTTCGACAACTCGGCCTGCTGCTCACCGTTTGGAATGTCCTACGCCTCCGTCTCATCCACTTCCAACATGCGGCCAGAGATGATAGCCTCATCCCCCGAAGCCATGCAGTCACTCATCTTCCGACGCTTGTGGCTGTCTTTTTTTGCGGCGTCCACTCTGCTGACTTGGATTCAGCGCCTCGTAGGACACTCCGTATGCAATGCATACTGCACACCTGGCCGCACACTCCGCAATCTGTCGCAACCAGCAACTGTCATCGAAATCGTGTGTACGCCTCACCCTTGTCATACCCTACCGCCCGGTTTGCGACCTCGAGCCTCAGGCCTCCTAAACTCTAGATGCATGCATTGACCTACCACAGTCAAAGCTTCCCCGGCCGCCGTATGGCACGCCACGTTGCGATTCAGACCATGATCATGATGCACCTCCCGCCCCATATCGCACTGGCAGACACCATACCTCCACCATCGGCACCAGTCCGGCACGCTCCACCAGCTGCAGTCCGCAGGGTACGCATACGCTGTGGTGTCGATGACGGTCGCCTGAGGTATACTGTACTGTACCGTACATCCTGTCCGCTCAGAGTGGCTCTCCTGCCGCACCGTCGTTCTCAGGCTCTCTGATGTCATCTGCACATGCGTCTGTCCCCGATTACCTCGATGTACGCCTCTCGATGCTCATCGACATCTGCAGCTCCAACGAGCCCGCGACGTACATACCTCCTTCTCTAGACAGCTTTCTCCCGTGCTCGACCGGAATCGTTGATCATCGGCCGTGCACAGTACCCGAGTTCAATACCCTTTCCATTCCTGGCATCTACTCCGCCGCCGCCGCTCTCATAAATACTTCCGCCCCCTCAGACGCTGAACCGGGATCCTTCGTTTTCGGTTACGGACACGGGCCCGTGACCTCCTCGTCCACCGCGTCCGACACTGCTCAACCGTTAACTTAGCGAACACACGAGTAGAGTGTACTGTCCCGGACGGACGGACAAAAGCTCGTCCTGCACCGGTACGTGTACCAAGTCTCCCGAATCTCACGTCCCAAAGCTTGGTCCTGTATATATGGCAAATCCAAGCAACGTATATCGCGGCAGAGCAGCAGATGTGCGCTCCACAGTATTCGCAAGTTCCAAAGTAAAACCAAGACCAGCGACCGTACTCTAGAACGCCCAGAGTCCGGTGACAGCGTCCGAAGGAGGGGAAATAACTGCTCGTATGATAGGGTGTGCGTTCCGTCTAGATGAGATGATACATCGAAGCTTCTGTGCTTTCCAAGAAAGGAGCGAAACGAGGCGGCGCCAACGCAGCAAGGAGCGATAGCAGGTCGGGGGTATCGGGTTTGGGTATGTACTAGGTGTCTTCAAAGCTCCTACACGAAATGTCAGAACTGCTATGATGGAAGCCGTGCCACAAGGGACGTACCGTCATCGTCAGGTTACCCGACAACAGCCCTGCGCATCGACATCAGAAACGTGAATGCCTCCTATGATCCAATGACTCACTATTCTCAAGCACGCAGCCATCCGGAATGTCGATGCGTTGGCCTTCGTTCGCCACGACTGGAACAAAACGCGTCAAAAATCTCAAACCGCACACGCACATACGACCGTCGCGCACCGATGACCGTCCCGCGCAGCGTGACGTTCCGACCAAAGTACACATCACCGGTGACGGTGAGATGGTCGAGCTCGATGATCTTCGGGATCTTCTTGAACCGCTGCTGGAACTGCGCGATCTTCTTGAAGTGGTCGCCGAGCTTGATGACCGGCGTCGTGTTGAACATCCGGTGCGGGTTCAGGACGAGCTGCCCGTGCTCGAGCGAGTAGATGTCGCTCTTGATGAGCAGCAGGTCCGAGCAGCTCTTCACGGGCAGGAAGCGGCTGCGGGGCACGTTGATGCCCTTCGCGTTCTTGAAGTGGCGGATCGCAGCGCCGGCCGCGGTCTCGAGCTGGATCACGGAGGTGCCGTCCTCGGTCACCTTGGGGTTGACGATGATCTCGAGTTCCATGCCCTCGTTCTCCATGATGCGCTTGAGCGCTGGTAACATGACAGTTGAGCATCAGCGAGCCTCGGACGCATGGGAGATGCCTACCCTTCAAATTGATCCACAAGTTGTTGGTGTTGAAGATCTTGAACTTCCGGACCGACTTGAACTCCTCCGTGTGCTCCGAAGGCACCTGAGCGATCTCTAGGAGCTGGATGTTGCCGTCGTAATCGATGAGAGTACCACCCTGCACGGATCGAACTCAGTGGGCGCAAGCGAGCGCGGTGAACACAAGGCGCACCTTGACGTCAGCCTTGGTCTTGTCGGTGACCTCCATGATAAAGTCAATGTTGTTGTCGACCATGTGCTGGAGAATCCTCTGGTCCACAACAGCGCCCAGGTTGTCCGAGTTGGAAACGAAGAGGTACTCCTTGCCCTCCGCGAGCAGCTGATCGAGAACGCCCGAATGCATCAAGGCATTGTACAAATCGCCGTGACCGGGCGGGTACCACTTGGACTTGTCGTCCGTCGCGGAGCGCGGGAGAGGCAGGAGCGTCTCCTTGTCGATGCGGGGGTAGCGCGACTGGTTGAAGGTGGTGATGCGCAGCTGCTGGTTCGCGTACTTTTTGATGATGCGCAGGGTGTCCTCGTGGGTGTTGAACGACGTCATGAGGATCAGGGGCACGTCGACGCGGTGCGTGGTGTTGAGGTGCTCGATCTGGCGCACGGTGAGGTCGAGGAACGTCATGTCGTCCTTGACTTCCAGCGCGCTCTTGGCGCCGGTCATGCCTGCGTGCAACATGCGTTCCGTCAGAATCAGGAGATCGCATGTGGACAGCTTCGCGACCGACCCATGGAGGTACCAAGACCGCCGTTGACCTTGAGCACGGCGAGCTTGTTGAGAATGCTCGGGTCGACGTTCGTAGGTAGCTGATCGTACGGGACGATCTGGTCCGCGGCGGGAGACTTGATGCGTTCCCAGTCGCTAGCATTGAAAGGCAGATGAGTGCGGAGTCCGATACAGGATCATTAAAGGGACACTTACAGCTCTTTGCTCTGAGCCTTCTCCGCGAGGTAGCGAGTAAAGAGATAGAAGAAGGACTGCATTTCGGCATCAAAGGCCTGGGCGCACAGTGTCAGGACAGATGCATGGGCGACCTCTTGAATCACTGGGGAACGCACCTTCCTGGCCTCGGGGTCCGCGACGGTGTTTACAAGCCTATTGAGCTCATTGCGCATGTTCTTGGTAGCCACCCCAGTGGTCGCGCTCTTGAAGTGCTGTTTGCGGAACATTGATAATGAGTGGAAGAAGCCAACGAGGTGACCCAACGCGAGCATCGCAACCATAAGGGGGGTAGAGACGAGTAGAGCGGATGTCGGAGATCATGTTGCAGGAGGCGGAATGGACAGGGGTGGACATACCATAGCGGAAACGCCTCGTGTGCGAGGCGTTTTCTCGGTGGGCTGCGGTGCCTTGAGCGCGGACATGACGTGCAAAGCAGATGGAAGGAACGTGGACGACGGCGAGGAGGATGGTACAGGCGGTGGTGGTGGTAACACTGGTAAAGACGTGGATGAGCTGGAGATCTGAAGGGGGATGCACAGCTGCACGAGGGCGACCAGCGAGCCTTTTAATGATCAAGTGACAAGCGGACGATCCGGTCAACAACGCGTTCTAGACCGAGCGCGTCGCGTCTCGCAGGGGATTGGATGCGACGGGCAACTCTTCTCACCGCAAAACGCGCGGGGTCGGGTCGTGTTCGCCGCGAAGTCGACGTGCAGGGCAGGCGGTCTATTCTCCACGACAGATCTGCTGGACATGGCACGACACGCTGAAGAGATTGAAAGGACTGATCGCCAGGTACGCTATCGACGGTGTTTGGACCTAGAAAGGTACCCCGAGCTCTCGGGCCTCTCCACCCCTGGACGCGGATACTGTCGGGCATGGGGATAACGCGCATTCGAAAGACTACGTACACGCTCGGTGAATGCGCAGCTGTTGCCTGCAACCCAATGGAGGCCTCGCACAGCCGCGCTAATAGGTAATATGCCCACATGGATGGATTTGGACTCGGAGGGTGCTAACGGTTTAGTTGCTCACCTGGTAAGTACGTGCTGTACAATCAATCGAAGGCCGTTGCAGAAATGGGCGAATGAAGTGCGATAACGCTGCATCATGGATGTCCTCGAGCTCGCTGGATGCGAGGTTGTGGCAGCACGCTACTTATCGAAGCCGCCTACAGCACCATGTAACATTTATTACAGCACTCGACAAGGGTGACTTGCGACCGACGCAGCCTGGGGACCGCAAGCACGGTGTGGGCGTCTGTGGGCGTGCATGGAGAGCACAGACGCCCGGGGGAGGTGGCGGTGGCTGAAGAAGTTTGGTCGGAGACGAAAGTCCATCAAACCTTGTTTTGTGAACTGTAAGCTGCCGTCCACGGTGTAAACTGGCGGACAGGACACCCATCCCCTCAAGCCTCAAGACCATCCGACATGGGTCAGTGCTGCCTCCGCATCATCTCGTTCATCCCTTTTCAGTGCTGACGATCCCGTTTCCTTCGTTTTCCATGTCCCTCAAATCCGCCACGATCGCTTTCTGCACCGTCAAATGCACCGATAAAACTCGCGACTTGCAGGTATATCCCGCTCCTCCCGGCACAAGCGCTCCCATACCGGTGCCCAGCGCCCCCACTACCGCAAGAAGCGAAAGTTCGAGCTCGGCCGTCAACCTGCCAACACCAAGCTTGGCCCCAAGCGGATTCACACCGTCCGTGTTCGCGGCGGTAACCTCAAGTACCGTGCTCTCCGTCTCGACTCGGGCAACTTTGCGTGGGGCTCTGAGCATGTGACGCGCAAGACGAGGATTATCGGTGTCGTAAGTAGCCCACTCGATCCGAAAAACTCGCGTGGCAGGGATGCGATCCATATGCTCATTTTTCTCTTGCGCCGGGATAGGTCTACAACGCGTCCAACAACGAGCTTGTCCGGACGAACACCCTTGTCAAAAGTGCCATCATCCAGGTTGATGCCACCCCATTCCGTCAGTGGTATGAGGCCCACGTACGTATCTTCGTTACTTGGTCAAAGTAGGGCAGGTCGATTGAGACGGCGTGGGTTTCGCAGTACGCGCAACCCGTGACTAAGCGGGGTGCGAAGAAGGACGCGGCCCCTCAGGAGACCGAGGAGGAGAAGAAGCTCTCTAACCATGTGCAGCGCAAGCTCGAGGAGCGCAAGAAGGGTGGGTTTAGACGTGCATACGTTTGAGAGGACGCTAGCTGACGACGAAAGCAGATGCCAAGATCGACCCTCTTCTTGAGTCCCAGTTCGCTGCTGGTCGTCTGTACGCCGCCATCAGCAGCCGGCCTGGACAGTCAGGCCGTGCGGACGGCTACATCCTGGAGGGACGTGAGCTGGAGGTACGTGATTTCTATAGACAGATGGCTGTGACAGAGAGGCCGGGAGCTGATGGACATGACGTGCATGCAGTTCTACCTCCGGAAGATCAGGACGGGCAAGCAGAAGCACGCGCACGCGGCATGAGCTGGGAACGCTTGTTTTTCTACTGGGAGCGGGCGATCGGGACGCAGGCTTGCCATGATGACTGGGTGTACACACAATTACGCCGCTATGATGTTCTTGCTCCGTTGACAGCACGCCTGTTTTACTGTATGATGAGTATGTCTCACCCATGTGCGATTGGAATGCATGCCTGTTCCGGCCCGAGCTGACGATTGTGCTTGTGTGTATGTGTGGATTGTGAGTGTGGGCGTATTGTGAGGATTGTGGCGAGGGGTGTTGTTGCATTGTTGTCGTGGGCAGGAGCATGGCCAGGCGTGGTTGTCGCCGTGGCCTTTGAGAGAAACGAGCTCGGACCAAGCTCAAAGGGCGCACAGCCGAGTCAGACCTCGCACACACATAAAGCCAGAGGGCACACCGGGCGCCTACTCCGGGTAGCGAGCGTCTAGAGTCGCGTGTGCTCGGGCCT
>CCBP010000323.1:17549-50367 GCA_000765035.1 Trametes cinnabarina
CACCTCCTCGTCGAGAAGCTCGGCACCGGAGACGTCCCCCTCGTCGTACACAAGATGGACCCCTCAAGGCGTCTCCCAAAGACCGACGCAGACCAGCTCCTCCAAATCGTCAGACGCGTGAGTCTCACCCCTACCCCCGCTATCCCTTCGCCTTGTCCCGCTCCCCGTCCGAACGCGTTCTCTCTGTGCTCATCCCACTCTCGTCCACCGCGCAGCTCGTCGCCACCAAGGGTCCTCCCCAGACCGCCATACGTCAGGCCGTTGACGATCTCCTATCGTGCGTCCACCGTCCTACCATTCCGCATACACCCCTCCGTGCTCACCTCTCCCTCAGCCTCACCGCCGTCAGATACTACATCCGTTCCTACACCCAGAAACAAATAAACGCCTTCGCCACGTACGCCAGACCGCACTTTCTTCCATCAGCGCGCTCCTGCTCATCGCCTCCCCAGCCATGCCTCTCGTTACTTCGAACTCTACCTTCCCTCTGGATCCATCGAAATCGCTCACACCTCCAGATACTCCCATCGAACAGGCAAGTCCGAGCTTTGCATCCTCGCCACCCGTCCCCTCGCCCCGGGCACCGTCATCTCCGAGCTCAAGGGATCCATGGCCGACCTCACCGAAGAAGAAGACAAGGAGCTCAAGGGCACAGAATCAGGACAGCCAGACGGCGCAGGCATCCGCCGCGACTTCAGCGTCATCCATTCCAAGCAGCTCAAGAAGAACCACCTCTTCCTAGGCCCCGCTCGCTTCGTCAACGTACGTCTTCACCTCCTCTGACCCTCTTCAACCTCCGCCACCGCATCCCCAACCACGATGACATTGACCTACACATATTTGAATGCACAGCACGATTGCGACCACAACGTCGAACTGTTTCGCGAAGGCAGGTACATCACGTTTCGCGTCATCAAGCACATCGGCGTCGGAGAAGAAGTCACCGCACACTATGGTGACGGCTACTGTGAGTTCCCTTTCCCCCACGCGCTCAAACCGCACCTTCTGCTCTTCCCCTATTGACGCTGTACCACCGCTCCTCGCAGTCGGCCGCAATAACCGTCACTGCCTTTGCGAAACGTGCGAGCGCAACGGTCGTGGCGGCTACGCACCTCACAACGACGACGAAGTCTCCGATTTAGGCTCCTCCCCGGGCGCCGCCGACTCCGACAACGGCGATTCAGAGTGGTCGAGCGATCGCGACGACGGCGCGGCAGGGTCTCATCAGCAGCAGGCTTCCGTCAATATCAACGAGCGCCGCACACGTCGCGGCGTATATGCGGTCCTTCCGGACGAGGAACAGGATGCCGCGGACGGTACGGATGCCGAGCTCGACGCCGACGTGGAGCCGGTTAGCCTCTCCTCCGATCTGACCTCGCTCCCCCCTTCAAGCTCGTCGAGACCTGCCAGACCATCGAAGCAGGACGACACGGGCCTTCTCACCCCTGACAGCGAAACCTTGGCTCCAGAAAGCTGCCCGGCCTCCGCCCCTTCTACTCCACGCAAGGCAACGCCCGCAGAGTCGCCGTTCGTGATCTCCACTCGCGCTCAGAAGGCGCGCGCCGCTTCTGAGCTGGAGAGCATCAGCGTCGCGATTAAAGGTAATGCCGCCCCCGCCGCCTCGCGTTCAGCTTCGGCGGTCCGACAGCTCGAGACGCCCCCTCTCACCTCCGACAACGGATCAGTGGTCGAGGGCCAGAGTCGACGCTCGTCCTCGCGCCTGCGCACGCGCGGCGGGACAGGCGCGGGCGACGCTGCGTCATCCGCCTCACGGCTCAGCACGCCCATGCCCACGCTTGAAATCAAGGGTAAGGCTTCCGCACATAGCTCTACCGCAGATCCCACCGATCTCAAAGGCAAGGGGCGCGAGGACCCCGAGATGGAGGGCAGGTCTCTCCGCAGACGGGCGTACGTGCCTACGCCCGCAGACGTGCAGAGCGCGTCCACGAAGAAGCCCGGAGACGGTCCGCGCGGCGTCGACGGGAAGCCGCTCCCGACGTGCATCACCTGCAAGAACGTCCTCCCTGTCATTTCGGTCGACCACCAGGTGGTGTGGGGTCTCGCGCTCGGGCGGACAGGCAAGCGGGGGCGGCCTCGGAAGAATGCCAACATTGAATGTCCCAGGTACGCGTGGTCCGACTGAATACACGATAGATATCGCTTACCAATTCGCGCCGCGCAGGTGCATGCGCCATTTCGCCATCTATGCGGTCAAGTGGCCAAACCGCCTTCCGACGGACGGCTCTCCCGCCTTCCTTCCCACCCCTCGCGAGAATCGCAGCACCACGCCTGCGCACGCCTCGTCCGCGCGTGTCTCCCACTCCGCGCTCGTCTCTACGCTCAGTCACAAGCTCTCGCATGCGGCCCTGGCATCGCGGTCGGCCTCCGCGTCAGTCCCGCACCTTCCGCACAAGCGACAACGCACCGGGGACGACCGCGACCGCGACCGCGACGACGACGACGACGACGACGGCCCGTCGTCGAAGCGGCAGAAGCTGGCAAGCCCGAGGAAGCGCGGACGCCCGCCCAAGAACAAGGTGGGCATGTCGTCCAAGGCGCGCGAGCTCTTGGGCGTGCAAGAACGCCGCAGCGAGCGCACGCGGAGGCCTAGTCTGAAGCTGCGCGAGAGTGAACCGCCTCCCAAGCTACGGCCTGCGCCGTCTTCTCGAGCGCCTGTATCCTCTGCGTCGACGTCCTCCACGTCCTCTGCCGTCACGGACTACTCGCTCTCCACCTCGAAGAGCGAAGCCGACGATTCCAGCGCCCGGGCCGCGACCGCGCCTTTGGCTGCGCTTGCCCCCTCCACCCCGGTCGTGGTCAAGAAGGAGCCCGCGGCCAAGATTCCCACGCCCAAGTCTCTCGCGGTCGCGTCCCAGCCTCGAGAGGCGAACGGCAGATTCGGCAAGAAAGAGAGCACGAACGGCCGGTACATGCGCAAGAACTACCACTTCACCGCCGCCGGTCGGCGCCTTGCGCGGAACAAGAAGCCGAAGCAGGAGACGAAGGCGGAGATAAAGCCCGCCGCAGACGGCGACGCCGCTACGCAGGACGGTAGAGCGTCTACCGCTGGCGACGGCGGTTCATCGGTTGCGCAGAAACGGTCCCATGATGAGGCAGAAGAGGAGGAGCGCGCGAAGCGGTTCAAGCTCGAGGTCACAGATGACCTTTGCGACACGCGCGGTGTGCAGGTGAAGATAGAGGGCGAAGAGGGCGACTTGTCCGGATCGTCGAACGAGGACGACGGCTCGCAGGAGGACGAGGAAGAGGAGCAGCTTTTTCTGCGTCCGCGGCTGACAGTCACTGGCAAAAGTGGCGTCGGGCTCCTGTCTCGCCCCAATCCTCTCACCTTCGCACGCCGCAAGTGGACATCGGTTCCTCCGGAAGACCCGCCAGAGCTCCCGAGCGCCATGACGAGCTCGTCCGGCCCTCATTCGTCCACGGACGACGACGCCGACTTGCCGGACACCCCCCAGGATGATGGCGACCACCCCGCCGTGGCTGTTATCCAAGCCGGGAATGAGGTGGACGACCCGGAAGAGGACGAAGGCGAAGACGACGAGGACAACTACGACGACGGTGCGGACGACCATGCGTCCTCGGACGACTCCCAGGAGCAGTTGACCCTGCGGCGTCCCGCGCTCGCGATGAAGTCACGTTTCGTAGGCTCGATGACCTTCAAACCCAGTCCGTTCAACCTCGCGCGACGACGATGGGCTCCCGGCGTCGGTCAGAGCGCGGGCGCCGGGGGCGCTCTGGCTGGAGCGGAAGGCGAGGCCGATCGTTCTGCCAACCGTTCCCATCCCGACTCCTCAGACTCAGCCGCACCTTCGGGATCGTCGGTCCCAAGCTTCGCGGATCTTTTCGAGGCGGACGAGCAGGACCCTGACCCAGCGTCTGCTGTCGACGACGATTCTCAGGCTGCTGCTCCAGGAAGCATCGACCCCGGTGTTTCTTCCGAAGAGGTGAGCTTGCGAGCTCTGCTTTCGCCCCCGGCGCTGGCTTAGCTGACCGTGATGACCTCTCCCCCGCCTTTCTCAGGAGGGCTTCCGTCCGAGCATCCTGTCCATCTTCAAGCCCGGCCGGCGCTCATCCTCGGCCTCGTCTGCGCTCGTAGAGCTCACCGACGACTCTGAGCGAATCGTCGAGCGGCTCGTCGGCGTATCTGACCCTACTATCTCCAGCGCAGAGTCGCGGCCTATCTCCTCCAGCGCAGAGTCGCGGCCCACGACCGCCAGCTCCGCGGTTCCTATCCCCTCACCTGTTTCGCAGAAATCTCCAGGCATGGCCTGGAAGCAGACCGTGTTGCTCCCCATGAACGTCCCCTTCCTACACACCGTGAGCGCATGCGCGACCGCCACGGTAACCCTCACAGCTGATATCTCTCCCGCACCCACCAAACTGATGCGCGCCGGATGGGACAGCGGGAGCTCTGACGAAACGGACTAAGTCACGATACCATATTATTCCACTCCCATCCCCTCAGCTGCTCGTTCGCCTGCAGTTCGCGTCGCTGGACCTGACAATGATGGCGTCGGACACCATACAAACGATCATCGGTCACGCATTCTTATTGCTCCTTATTGTACTGTTAGCTCCCCACGGCCGTCGTGTTCTGTTCGGTCTCCTGCTGTCTGCTGCTCACCTCAACTGTTAGCATACCTCTTCTCAGATGTGTACATGTATGTAATTCTGCTCGAGGACCGCCCTCGGGCGTTTAATGGCGATCGTGCGACGTCGTGTCTCCCCGTTGTCATTGACCTCGGACTCTGAAAAGTGGCAGCGGAGCTCAGCCATCCCTGTTTATGCTATCTGGATCTTTTCGCGGTCACCCTTCTGGTTTTCACCCATTCTACGATGCCTGAAAGTCTTGTCCAGCTCGTTGAATATTGGACAAAGTTCACACGCCTTTGACCGGGTGTCATCAGTCCATTCTGACAACACTGTCCCCGACGAGTGCAAGAGAATCGTCAGCGGTTGTGAATGGATCAATGGCGTATCAGTACATCTGCTTTGTGGTAGCCGTCTACTGCTGCCCGTCCGGTTTCAGTGAACTGCGCCCTGCGCGCAGGATTTCGTCGGTCGACAAGAGGTTGACCGCGATGACGGAGCTGGAACAGCACATCAGCGCCAGGCACCTCGAGCTTATAGTCAGGGGACTCACGCAGAGTGCAGCATCTGCCTCTTCACACGGTAATTGTCCCATACGCCCTGCACGGTGGGATCGAAAGGCTCTCCCGACTCAAGGTCGACGCCGACTGCATTGCCCTCTGATTGTTCATCCTGAATATTGATAATAATAATAATATTCAACGATGAGCGGGATCCTCCCGAGACGAGAGCGAGCTCACGAACCTGGAGCGCCACGATCGTGTCCTGGACGTCAAAGCCCCCATTCGCGGCAAGCGTCTTGGGAATGATGAGCAGCGCCTCCGCAAACGCCTGCACGCCCATCTTCGCGCGCCCCTTCGCGGCCTTCTTCACGGGGCCGGCGAGGTGCGCCGAGCACGCGACCTCAAACGCGCCCGCGCCAGGGACGAGCGCCTCGTCCTCGAGCGCGTTCTTGACCGCGCGGAGGCCGTCGCGGATCGCGTCCTGCGTCTGCTGGATCGTGTGCGGGTTCGGGCCCTTGATGAGGAGGGTGACGCTCTTGGGGTCCTTGACCTCCTCGACGAACGTGAACTTCTCCTCGCCGAGAGTGTGTTCGTACACGAGGCCCGCCCAGCCGAGCACGTCCGGCGTGAGGTCGTCGACGGAGTTTTGCGCGACTCCGCCGCACACCAGCTGCAGTCTGGAGACGGTCTCAGCTAGGCGTCCTCGTATTCGTAGGAGAAAGACGTACCGCTCCATGTTGCGCCGCTTTGCACGACGCAGAGCAAGGATACCATTCTTTGCGAGTATGTCAAGGCTGAGAGGATCAATGCCCTTCTGGTTGATGACGACGAAACCCTTGGGCTTCTCGTTGCTGCCGACCGCCTGGTCACAGACGAGTCTCTTGAGTTCGACGATCTTCTTGACCTTCTGGTCAGTGAACCGGCGCTCTGACTCTACGAGCTTCTCGCGCTGCTCTGCAGAAGAGTAGTAGAAGCCGGAGTTGACCTCGCTGACATCTGGATCATCAGGACCACGCACAAGAAGTAGACGGTAGGAACACACGCACGTTTTCTCGTACTCAAGGCTGACATTCAGCGTCAAGATGTACGCGTTCTCGACGCGCTTGGGCATATCGGGATGTCTGCCTCCGTGATCAAGGACGAGACCGCGGATTAGCTGCGTCTCGGACGCTGTGCGATGCTGCATCTTCATGATTTCAATCATATGGAGATCGATAGGTTCTTGGAACTGTTCAGCAGAGTCTATTGCAAACGCGGTTAGCCTGGACGATATGACCAACTGACGCAGGGACATACTGGGAGCAGGGGGAGGGGGACGGATGGTGAGTACTGCGTCGACGACCTCGGCAGCGAGTTGTTTTGCGAGGGCCGAGTTGACCTTCGTGGCGAGAGAGGTGTACGCGACATTGATGAGCGTGGCACGGTCTAGGTTGACTGGCCTCTTGAACTGGTCAAGGAACTACGAGGTCGCAGCGTCAGTCTGCTGATCCTATGCGTAGCCCAGAACACACACGCACAGCCAGCGCCTCCTTCTTGGCGAGGTCAAAGCCCTCGCCGATGACGGTAGGATGGACACCCTCGGAAATGTAACGATCGGCTTGTTTGAGAAGTTCACCGACGAGAAGGACGACGGAGGTGGTGCCATCGCCGACTTGATCGTCCTGGGCAACCGCAGTACGGGCAATCATAGCAGCAGTAGGATTTTGGATTTGCATCTCGGAGAGAAGGACTTTGCCGTCCTTGGTCATTTTGATCTGACCTGAGCCATCGACAAGCATCTTCAGGGTACCCCTTGGGCCTGTAGGTGATCGTAAATACAGGCTAACTAGCCAAGTCAGGTCTATATGGACGCATACCGAGATTACCCTTGACGACGTTGGCGAGACCCATCGCTCCTGTCGTATTGACCTATGGCGTACGCGAGGTGAGCATGGTCCGTACACGAGGAAACAAAAATCATAGCTCACTTGCAGCGCAGCCGCCCTCCTGACGCTCTCTGCCTTTGGGTTTATGAGTTCGATACTGGACGACATCGTGCCCGACTTGGAGGAATGCGTGGAGGAGAGGAGAGAGTGTAGCGTCGAGCGCGTTCCCTTGCTTCAAGAATCCAATCCTATCCAGAAGCTAAACAGGCGCCCGTGCCGACCGGCGCGTAAATCTGCTTAGCTAAGCTGCCCGTTCAGGACACCGCTTCGTCCAGCAGCCGGCTCCTCCGCCACTTTTGGCTTTCCTTTTCGACGTTGATGGCGTGGCAAGCTTGAATGAGCTCGATTTGACAGAAAGTACTGTGCAAGCCACTGATGCGCTTTGCTGCATTGCATACCCCATATAGTCCTGCATATGTCTCCTAGCACGATAGTGATTCAAGCCGACCTTATACGCCGACCGATGAACTTGAGTAGTATCTCTTTAGCCACTCACGAGCTCGTACACATCGAGGACTTGGACTCGGCGTACGCGTATGCTTACTTCGGCATTGCCTCGACGCTGCCACGCTGGATCGCGGCTACGCACATCGTCATCTTGTCTACCGCCATACGCGTCTCGCAATAGTGACCGTATGCTGAAACACTCGGCTCGACTCGAAGAGCAGTCGTAGTTGTGGCTGACTGGGTGCTGCGTACACCGAAGTTCTTCTCCCCCTCCCTTTCTGCTCGGCGCGCAAATGATGCAGCATTCATGCCATCGACGTCATGAGCAGGCAGGGTCTGTTTCAAGCTATTCCCTTTGAATGCGGACAATTTTCCAAATTCCCAGGTATCGGATCCCGCGATCTCCATTTGTAGTATCCCTGGTCCGTGAGGAACTATGCAAATGCGTCCTGGCCAGCGACTGCGACCGCAACAGGTGCGTCCGTCTGATGTATGTACTTATCTCATTCCGCTAAGCCGCTTGCAGGCACTCTAGCCAGCATCAGCCTCTCAGGACGTAACACCGTGAGGCGATACCAGCTGCTTGGACTGATTAAGGCCAACATGCATCGATTAATCACTATCTGGCTAAGCAAAGTCGCAAGGTCTGACGATGGCAGGTCTGTCCATGTTCGTCTGCTTTACACGCTCAAGCGCGAGCAAAGGCGAAATCGGAAAGCCCTCCACCTACCTGCGGTTGCCTCGTTGTCATCAGCAATACCTGTCCGTTGTTGGCTTCTACCTTTTCCCATTTCTACACCGGCATTGGCGTGTAGTGCTGTAGCACCGCTCGTCAGCTTGCGCGGACGCACATCGATGATCGTGATGGTAGACTCCACACTGCATCCGCGCCCAGCGCCAGGGTTGTTTCAATGTTTGCCTATGGTCCATAATCGTCATCGGTTCGATCCTGTCCTCACAAGTGAGGCGACCGTGGTTGCTCTGTAACATGTCTGTATATCGGGCGTCCCCTCTGTGGACCGGCTGAACAATTCTTCTGAGACGTGCAATACTTCCACCACAGCTAGGATAGTATTATAGCACCGTCAGTGGCAGACTGCCGGTTTTGACGACTGCTGCTGCTTGGCAATGTGGTTTCGGACGACTATCCCGCATCATGAATCAGGGCACTCATCACGGGCATAAGCTGCCTATTCAGTAAAGGCTTCGTCCTCTAGGATGGCCACGAGCTTGCCCTGCCCACACGGCTATCACTGTGGGGACGACAGATCTTCTTGCCGGCTTAGGGCCCTTGTTCGTGTCCGGTCGTGCTCTACCGGTATATATAATGTGGCTTCTAGTCAATATCCCTCGCACCTCGTCAGAACTTCGCTCGTTAGCCCAATTTCTCACCGCCACGCCACCGCCAGATAACCACTCACAATGAGTGCTGCCGCCACCCCTACCTCAAAGACCGCGCCCGATTTCCGTAAGGACCGGGTGCGCGTGTGTGGTCTCATGGCCAAGAAGCAGGGGGTGACGGACGAGGAATTCTCCCGCCACTGGCGTGAGGTCCACGGGCCCCTCTTCGAAGGCATGGAAATCACTAAGAAAAACATTCTCCTATACGAGCAGGTATGCGACACACCCCTCGGCGTACGCGTCTTCCCAACCTATTCACCGAACACATGATAGCACCACTACATCACTGCATTCGACGAGGGTGTAGCCGCGTTGGGGTTCGACGTCGTCCAGTACCGCGGCATCGCCGTCTTCGAGGCCCAATCGTACGAGAAGATCTTCGAGGTCTTCCAGAGCGAGGAGTACAAGCGTATCGTCCTACCTGACGAGGCCAACTTCATCGAGCGCAGCAAGACTGGCTTCGTGGCCGGTGACATTGTCACCTTCCTCAAGAAGTAATATATCGTACCGTATGTTCCTGACATATCTTATCTCGAAGTGAGGCTGAATGTGCGCTCAGGTTCGCATGAGGATCCCGAGATCTGGCCAGTTATAGATGTTTAGTAGTGCTCATATGAGCGTAACATGGCTATCTGTACGCTGGTCATGCATCTAGCGTGCCCGTATAAGACCCGATGGTTTCAGAGGCTAATCGCGCGTTTGCCTTATGGAGCTGTGTGCTAGCAAGTTCACTGTTGGGACTCAACTAACGCTTCTGCTAGTGCAATCATGAGAGTCGAAGACACACTCGGGTGTTCCTTCGACCTTCCATCCCATGCGCCTGGTGAACGTTGGCGAGGCTTTGCAGCGTTCATTACATGCTGTCATTGTGTAAGGGAATTGAGATCTGGGGTGCTCATCCTATCACTCATTCGCAATCACTTTTCGTCCGTAGCTAGTTGGGTGCGAAAGCTTAGTATGTGAAATCGACAACATGATTCAAGTGATGACAACAGACCTGGCTAACAGCACTGCCAGTGAGCGCAACTAGTTGGGCTTGTCGATGATAGTGGCGAAGGGCCCAGCCAGCATCTGAGCATTCTCGTGATCGAAGAACTTGTGTTCGTCCGGCACCACGACGCGGAGGTACTCTTCGTCCTTCCAGATCTCGAAGATCTTGTCGAGAGAGGTCGCCTCGAAGATGGCGATCCCGCGGAATGGCGACTTTGACTTGGCGAGCGTCTGCGCTGCGATGAGGTCCTCGTAGTTCCGGTCCAGATGGAACTAGAGCATGTAGATCACATATTCCCAGGCCGGTGAGTACTCGATCTTCAATCCAAAGTAAAGCAGATTATACTCACCTGCTCGTACTTGAGAAGATTTCGCTTCGCAATAGCAATAGAAGAAAAGACTTCGGCATGGACGTTGAGCCAATATCTATCGAACTCTTCGAACGACAGGCCAGGCTTTGGCGCCATGAGCACGACTAAACGGACACGATCCGTACGCAGGGTGGGCTTGGGGGAAGACCCGTCGGACATGATAGTCAAGGGAGGTAATGTGGTAGGGGAGATCGATGATGGTCTTCGCGTCTTGGAGTGATGAGGACTTCGGCTTATATTGTGCGTCAATACTCAGCGGTGCGCCCTTTCAGCCAGTGATGGGGTAAAGGTAGCATTAGGCACATGGATTCTGGAGCAACTTGCTCCTCCGCCCTTCGCACAGTCGTTCTCCGTCTTCCATCTCACCTTGCAGCTCTGCTGACGATGGGAGCACCAGAGGTCCCCCACCTTGCCTCGCAAGGTCATGATTGCCATAATGGTAGCATATGGGCTATCTACTAGTAGTTTGCCGAGCGTACCATTAACGCGTGGAATGTCCGCAACGAAGCAGTCTAGAAGTATTGCGCGTAGTACCAATCATGCTATCATGGAAAAGAATAGCGGAGCTTACCTCCAAACTGCAAAACCCGTAGTGAGATTTGCATGTCGTGGTACCACTATGTTCAGGCGCTTATGCGCTTGACGATCATCCTGAGAAGAGATGAGGGTCGATAACGGATAGCAGCCCGGCTCCCAGGCATCGAAGCGTCGCGGGGGCATATATCCAAACACGAGCTAGTAGATTGCCGTACAGACTGGGACCAATCCGTCAAGAGAAACAGCCGCAGGGGTTTGCAGCACGGCGTCGTGATATGGAATACTTCGCCCTGGGAAGCGTCCAAGGGCTACGCCGAATATCCTCGAACGGTCGATGACGTGCGTTCCTCTTCGAGATATCGTGAGCATCTGACTGTGCACAACCTGAAGTTGCTGAACCACTGTCAAAAAATTGCGCTGGAAGCACTGATAAAGTGCACGTGTAATGCAAGCGCAAGCTTGACGTACGGGCCAAGTTACGTATTGTTCTACGCATGTCAGATTGGTTCCTGAGAATCCTTCATCAACGGTATCATACAACAGGATGGTATAAGTTCACGACCGCAAGGATACATTTTGAACCCATAGTCGCAAAGATGCAGCCCATGAACGAAGGGATCTTGGGGTCGGAAGCGGCGGGGACCTAGCTTGAGTGTCCCACTACGGGTCCTCCAGAACACGGCAATCAGCTGGCTTGCCAAGCTGCCATGACCTCGTCTAGGGATCGCACGGTCCATCCAGAGCCCATAGCAGTAGTCATTTGCGTGCCGGTGGCGTGAACAACTTCTCTGATTCCCAGCTCCAAGGCGTGCGCATTGGTCGTCCCGACGGGCGGAGGACTGCCTAGACACTCCTGTCGCGCCTTCTGAGCCAGGTCCTTTAGCAGGGTAAGGAGTGTAGAGGCAGGGACACTGTTCCGCTCCAGATACCAAGATAGGGCTCGCGAAGTAGCCCACTCCGCAGAGCCCTCCACGAATGCGGGAATCCCGTCGCCTCGAGCATAACGAGCGAACAATTCTTTGAAGAGTTCTGTATCGCGGATCCTGTCGAGCTGCTTGTCCAAGACGTGAAGAGCTCCCGAGAGCGTGGTCTCTCTGATGAGAGGAGGCCGGGGGTTGTTCTCGGATCGACCGCTGAATTTCCTATCGTAGACTTTGCTGTAGAAGTCGGCGGCGAACCGGAGATCCTGCAACCGAAGGGGGAAGTAGACGGAGTGCGGCGACATGACACGGAAGTGGAACGTGGTGAGAAGAGCCTGTAGGGTCTGGGACTTGTCCTGGAGCATGCAGTCAAGCAATGCAGCGTGGCAGTAGGTTCGGAAGAGCTGTTCGTGTGGGGTTTCCCCATCGTGGCTGCAGAGCCAGTCCGCGAACGCGAGGAACAGAGGATCATTGGAGGATGACGCGATGAAGTCGTGCAGGTCGGTCGCGGGATGTGCTTTGATATCGGTAGCTTGGGGAAAGTCAAGGGTCGCGGCATCCCCGGTACCAGAGCCCGAACGGACGAAGAGGCTGCGACTGCCCTTCGGGTCTTCCATGTAGGTCAGGAACGCAGTACGGCGTTTTACGAAGAGCGTCTGGCTGTTGAGTAGAGATTCTCTGTGGTGGGGGAAGTTGGCGACATCAAGGTAGAAGGGCCAGTATCGGGGCGTATCCACTCTGATTGAGAGCACCTTGTCGATTTCCGGCACAAGCGTTGGGGCGATCAACTGCGCGGTACCAGCTTGATCGCCGTCCTTGACCTTCACTTTGATGGGCAGGTAGACGATTTCCTTCGAATCGACGTCGCGAGCGACCAAGCAACGAGGCTCCACGGCCAAGACCCACAAATGCCGGTAAGCCTGGAGGTAAGCCTTGTTGTCGGCAGGCATGAGGGGAAAGCGAGGATAGAAGGCGGCCACCAAGCACGCGATGGACGCATTTGAAGTGCCCAAAGTATAGCGACCCCCACCAAGGAAGAGCAACCCGATCGACATGCTAGTGGCGGTGAAAGAGCCGTAGCGGACTTGCGGGTTGTGCACGCCATAGGCATATCTGAACCGCCGCAAGCAGTTAATCTCTCCCGTGCCCGTCATAACCATGGCCATAGCGACTGAGATGAAATTTAAGCCTTCCCGCAAGGCGGAGCGCTTGATGCGGTGATCATACGCTATGCCTGAAAGCAAGTCAGATCAGAACCGACCTCACGCAATCTAGGGATAACGGACCAGTAGTGAACGCGACCTGACTGAACATGTCCCAGTACTGCAGCAGCAACCAGTATGCTTCTTCTCGGGCACTTCCCGCATACTTCAGGCCGATCGCGAAACATGAGCCCGCCAGGATGTTGTAGTACGCAAGCTCGTAGGCGTCATCGACCTTCGTTCCCCGGAAGCGCGACTCCATGGCGGAAAGCACAGCTGCCGGAAGCTGAGCCATCAACCATGCCTTCGTGGGCGCGATCTTGTCCCACATGATCATCGCGCGTGCCATGACTCTAATAGTGAGGAAATTGGGCTGTATCGAGTTCAAACCCTCCAGAGTCGTCGGGATGGTCAAGATATCCGCCACGTCTTGACGTCCCGTCCGCAGGTACATCAAGCCCAGAGCGACTGAGGCCGCGGGAGACGTGATGTTGACGTCGAACGTGGGACGACGAGGCTTGCCGTTCTCAACGAGCCGAGGCTCTCCGTGAATCAAGAGACGCAGACGGTTCTGGATGACGAGGTCCGCAGGGGTCGACGTGCCCTTGCCGAGCAGCACCATGCCACAGGCCAAGGCGGCAGACAGCGTGTAAGCCTCGCGATACTCGTTGCTCAGATCAGGCTGGTAGAGATCTCGTCGACTGATCTGGTTCAAGCAGACCTCCGCCATCCTGCGGTTCTTCGTCCCGAGATAGAGGAGGCCAATACCCATGAGGCCCGCGGACTGAGTGATAAGGGGCACGTTGAGGTCGACATCCGGCGTGGGGAGGAGCGCAGGAGTATGAACAGCGATCAGCTTCGTTACATGCTTGTTGCTACTCCCGACATTCGCTGCAGCCAAGCCCAGGAGGACGCCGATGGAAGTCATGTCGTGCTTCGGTGTGAGATATCCGAACGTGTGCCAGGTCAGCATCTCCCGCAGGTGTCCCGTGAGCCCGAGTGCATAGAGGAAACCAGCATGCTCTGGAGTGAGCTCGGACGGCCTGTTGAATTTTATCCAAGAGCTCTCGATGGTCTGCGCCTGCGAAGAAATGCGTAGCCCTGCTGCGACACCATTGTGGAACTCTCCCCAACCAACATGATCAGGGGGCATCTTTATGATCTCCGGCGTGTAGAGAATGTTGGCCGGCTGCACCCGCACCGAGAACTCCATTTTAGGGATAGCGAAAGACTCCTTCGTCACGGTAGCCATGGTCCCGAATGTGAATATCGCTCTGCCGAGAGGAAGGGCGAGGATGCGTTCGAGGATGCGATGCACGGTGAGCTGCTGTTCCCTCAGCTGATCTTGCTCACTGTTCGCAGCGTCAGCGTCAAGCTAAAGACGAATTTGTTCGAGCGACAGATCACACTTACTTGAGCTCAGGGCGTTCCGGGGTTCGTACGAAATGTACGTTCGCAGAACACAGCATGCGAGCGACGTCCTCCAGTCGTCGATCCTGGCCGAACCGCATTCGCGTGAAGTCGTCCAGGTCGAACTCCACCCCTGTAGCCTTGCTATGATCCACAGACACTGCACGCTGCACCTCCTCAATGCATTGTCGGGTCGTTTTCCTGCCCATGCCGGGATGCTGGAATGAGACAGAGATCGGCTTAACCCCAAATTGCATGGCACACGCGCCACTCAGGAGGAACTCCCTGACGGAGCGATAGCCGTTGTTAACTGTCACAAGCGGTTTGTCCGTGAAGCCTTCCGCCAGGTCATTCCGCCCAATAAGTTTGTACGCTGAGACAGTCCAGTCGCCGCTAGGCCCAAGCTGACACGTTCGCAAGGCTTCTCGCGCGGGAGCTGCGATGCCCAACGGCAATCGCTCCAGATCCTGGACCTTCAATTGCAGCATGTCCATGAACTGCAGTGCCGCTATGGCACGCGAGCGTGTGTCGAGCGCCTTCCCTTCCCAGTACTTTTCTGTCAGGGTCTTGCACAACGTTGTCAAAGCGCCACTTCGCTGCAAAGGGTCACAACGACCAAAAGCGTAGGACCCCTCGAGATCGAACCGCACAGACAAGCCGAAGCTGCTGACCCACGGGATCTTCCAGTCGGGGTTGTTGAGTCGCCCATAGAGGATCGCAGTCATATCCGGAGGCCAAATGGGCAAACGTTCATAGACATGGTCGACAACTGGGAAGCAGTATAATCAGTCAAAGCTGAGTTCTCGATAGTAAAAGCATACCTGTCATGGATTGCGGTGGCCAGATAGGCATAGCGCTGGGACATAATCGCTTCCAGTAGTCTGCCCACTCGGGTCGTACGACCATAGCCAGACGACAGATGATTGGTGCTATACGGGGGATATCGGAGAATAGTGCCACGGAGAGCCGCCGATCTTCCGCAACGTGATGGATAGCGTTGAGTACCGCAGCATGGTAGGCGGTGGGCTTCTGTAATGTTCTTCGAAGAGGCGCGTCGCAAGTGGATGAGCCGGGAAGACGCAGCTTCCGGAGAGCCGGATCTTCGCGGAATCTAGCCATGTTGTCGGTCGCTGCAAGGTTCTGCCATGCCGGGCTGCCTTCGGCGTTCGCGCTGTTGAACTGTTCGCCTTCTACCAGACCTAGGACCTCCCACAGAGTCTCTTCGAACGCCCGCAGCTCGACGTTCTCAGCGTTTGAGTACCCAGTAGCAGCCCACTTCCTAAGGAGTGTCGCATGAAGGGTGAAGAACGGCTCCGGAGGGAGGGTGAGCGCAAGCATTAACAGGAGCTCTTTTACCAGGTTGTCCTGAGATGTCAAGTCCAAGGAGATCCGGCAAGAAGCACCGTCAGAGAGTTGAAGAGTAACCGCACTTTCGAGGGGATGTGAGAACCCAACGACATGCCGTTGTTGACCTAGTTGCGCGGCATGAGCCAGTGCTGTGCGAGGAGGCAAATGAATATCCAGAGGCAGTTCAAAAACTCCGTGCGTGAGCAACGAAAGACAGCCGTCCGATCTCAACACCAACAGGTCAAGGATGCGCTCACGAGTAGAGCGAATGGGCGAGATCGCTCTAGCTCGCATAGGACCCAATGTTCGCAGACGCAGAGTTGCGGGTTGTTCCCAGAATACCTCGTAAAGTAGCAGAGTCTCCGTCGCACGCAAACATACGCCCAGAAGCGATCTCGACTCCTTGCCATTCCAGCGCAGGTCAAAGGACGCAATCGAGATGTTGTCGCAGTCGGCCGTCCTAGAGCTCATTCTCAGTATTCATGCCAGCCTCATGGACATAGAGACGAACGCAATGTGTGGTATGATTTCTTCATGCAACTTTTCAGCCCAGAAGAGAGGCTTGAGACGCACTTCTTCAGCAGGGTCTGGCACGTCGTCGAGGTTAACCGGCTCGCTCAGCGCCATCTTGTTCAGAGTGGAGCTCAAGTCAAATTTACCCGAGGCGTCGAGCATGAACTTGATGGGTAGATTCCATTGCGACTCCGAGATCGCTCCGCCCGGCATATTGCCACCCATCAAGTCAGCCATCGTCGTCGTCGTCGTCAAAGTCGGCGCCAAGCCAGAAAGACCCCCTGAACGCCTGGTATCTGGAGACATACGCGGGTCCTCGGAGGCTGCGTTGGCATGACGGAGATGCGCAGAGGTGTTGCCGGACATAGAAGTTCGTTTGTTGTGATGGCTGCTCGGGTGGGCACCGTGTGGACGAGAGGTCTTTGCAGGGCTCGGCGGAGGCGCGTACACATATCGCCAGATAGAGAGGCGACTATGCTCGACATTGAGCGTGACGAGCAAATTAGTCGCCTTATCTCGTGGTTCAGGTGAGACCCAGAGGATGCGTTCATCCGGAGGCAGAGAGTTCGCCTCGTCGGCGTAGCCAGCCTTCATTTGTAGAGGATACGATTCCACGCCGCCCTTGATGCCGTCAGTGACACCGATAAGAGAGGGTTCTGCGAAAGGGCTGGTGAGGGTGAAAATGGTGGTGAGGGGTTCCGCGCCCGACTGTTTGTTCTCTTCGAGCTCCCAGCTTTCGACTACACGTTGGATGAAGAGTCCGCACGGCTCGACCGGCCACGCTTTGCGAACGATAAAGGGCAAATTCAGAGTGTGTTCCAGGCCATTCGAGAGATATATTTTGGCCAAACCGCGGAGGAAGATGAAGACGCCTCGGACGCGAACTTCTGGACTCGCTTCACGCTTCTTCTCCATGCGTGTACGGGAGTATGGGCCAAATGTCGGCGTGGAGTCTTGCTCTACATCGGGGAGTTTCTCTGTCGGATCCTCTCTATAATAAGCAGGGGTAGATGGGGTAGAGGAGAAGAGTTGGCTGGGCTGAATCAGTACGCCGATGCAAGCCCACTGAACAGGCTCGTCAAAGGACCACTTCTTGCGGAGAACATCGCCCTGAGTGAGAGTGACGGTGTATGTATCCCATGCGAGAAGTTCCTCGCCTACTTCAGGGCCACTGTCTCCGTGAGGAGCGTATAGTATTGACTGGACGGAGTCATCCTGGGTAGAGCGGGATGCTCGGAGCGTGGTTCTGACGGCGCGCAATAGTGGAGTCTCGCTTTCTGCGGAAGGTGATTGCGAGGATGGCTTCCTTGAGAATGACCGCGAGGCGAAGGAGTGGGGGCGGGCGACCACGGGGATAGGCAAAGGGGCCGAAGGCACGGACATGCTATGGACAGATGACTTGGATGAGACCGGACGCCGAAGAGAGGAAATCAAAAGGACATTTTCTTACATGTATCAAGGACAGAGCAAGAACGGCCCGATGGCCGAATGTGTGTGCCGTGCGGAGCTGAGCACGGTGTCTGACGGCGAAGTGTGGCTTACGCGCGACAGATGCGAGGCGAGAGTTGGGCAGGAAGTAAAAAAAAAGATGGGAGCCACGCGACATTCAACGCAGCAGACGGAGGAGGAGGATGTGGTGAGTGCGAGAGAGCACTTGCGGTGGTCGTTGTGGCTCACGAGCAATTGATTGCACGCGTGACGGAGTGGACGCGACCGGGAACGCGTCTCAGATTGACAAGCGCCCGGACTGCACGTGCGACCGCGGCGGGCGCTTGTGGCCATGGGCGGGTGTTGGCGTCTCGCTTCCCCGGATCCGGTCCCAAATCCCATCATGCGTTTACCGGCACTCACCTAGAATACAGCTCCCGGAGCGTCGTAGCCTCCTCATCCACTAACCACCATGTCCTCAGGAGACGACTTTCGCAAGCGAACCCTCGCCAGGCTTGACAGCATCAAGTCCCACCTCCAGACCGCCCCCCGCAGCGGTCGCCTCCGGGGCAAGGTCTGCGTGATCACCGGCGTTGGCTCTCTGAAAGGCATAGGGTGTGTCACTAAGATCCCCTACCTGCGCTCACACAAGCTCACGCTTCAAGGTCAGTCGCGCGACGGCGATCCGTTTTGCACACGAAGGTCTGCTTTCTACGCGCCGTCCCCGCGCCGCCACCCACCGCTCACCGCATGCATAGGCGCCCGTCATTTGTACCTCAGTGACTGGGACCCTACGAACCTTCCAAATCTGAAGGAGACGATCGAGAAGGCCTACCCTGATGTCAAGGTAGGCATATACTTTGATGACAGTGCATGCCCTGACGATCAGCGACCAGGTCACGACCATCCAAGCCGATGCCGCCGACGAGACTGCCGTAGCCAACATATGCAAGCAGGCCCTTCAGGAAGAGGGTCGTCTCGACGTCTTCTTTGCCAATGTGCGTTCGTTGACGTTAGTTGCACGGTGCTCGGACTGACTTCGGCCCCTTTAGGCCGGCATAGTCTCGCTCCAGTCGTTCGCGGACATCTCCGCGGACCAGTTCATGAAGGTCCTGAAAGTAAACACTCTCTCGTGAGTGCATATCCGACCGCGACGTCTGCAGAATGAATAATATAAGCGCAGCTGCTTCCTCGCCGTCAAACACGGGTCAGCGGCGATGTTGAAAACTAACCCTTCGCGTGGCAAGGAACACAGTGGCGGAAGTATCATCCTCACTGCTTCAGGCACGTATCGTCGTGTTTGATATAATTACCCCGCTAACGTCAATCATCATGCTCAGTGGCTGGTTTACGCTCCGGCGGCGGCACGATTGACTGTAAGGCGGCATATATCTTTCATCGATGATTGGCAGTACTAACCATTCAACAGACAGCGCAAGCAAGGCTGCGTACGTCCTTCGTCACTATCAAACACAATTTGTTCTGACCGCACCTGCCACAGCGTGAACAACATCGCACAGACAGCGTGCTACCAGCTGCGCCACACCGATGTCCGCGTGAACACCATCTGCCCTGGCCTCATCGAGACCGGCATGACCAGTCCGATATTCGACTATGCCCGCTCGCGAGGCAGCGAAGGCAAGATCGGCCAGCTCAATCCTCTCGGTCGCTACGGTCTGCCGCAAGGTACGTGACACTCATCTCATTATCCACGTTGACAAGGGCCGGAAATTTGAGACCTTTTGCAGAGATTGCCAATGTTGCGTTGTTCCTCGCATCAGGTGAGCGCGTGTTCTCGATCCCGTGTTCAGTCTCGTACCCGACAGGTTGCTGATACATGTACCTCAGACGAAGCGAGCTACGTCAATGGGCAGAACTGGGCTGTCGACGGCGGCCTGTCGAGCTCCATTCCCGTGGTCCCGGGCAAGTTTGCCTGATGCACTACCTCCTTTCCTCGTCCATCTATTCCTGGGGTCGATGTAAATTATATACTGGCGGATGTTGGGATACGAACATACAATGGCTATACTTCGACCTGAGGGACATCGTAACACTGGAGTAACTCGCTGGGTACATGTGCGCATCTTATGAAATGGTCTTGGTCATAGGACATTTCTGTGTCCGCCTGGCGTGCGCTGCTCGGTAGGTGGAATTGGTCTCCATATTCTTTTATGTGCTTGTACGGCGGGCCGCTGAGTGAGCGAGGGCAGTAGCCAGCAAAGTCTCTCAGATCAGATCTTCCAAGAAATCAATCGAGTTGATTTGTAGAATCCCCGGACGCATAGCTGTGTACTCACAATTCCGAGCTAGAAGTTGCGAGTCGGGTCTACTAGGATGCGTGCGCGCTCGGCAGCAGGCTCCGGTCGGTAGGTGCATGTTTACATGACCGTCAACTTCATGTCATGAAACGGTTACGGTCAGGATCGGGCAAGCTTACGGGTAACGTAATCTGCGTGCAACATACTAGTATTGCAGCGAGAGCTGGATCCGGCCAGGGGCCAGCCTGGCGCCAGCTGTCAAACGGAGATGGTCGTCTCTGTTCCTAGAAAGGGAAGACAGTTCGTAAGCGTCGTACTAGAATACCGTGAAGTGGTCGGTGAGGACAAGCTGGGAGTAACTGCATATTCCATCAGGTCTGTACGTACTATGGGAAAGCCAATAATTCGGCATTGCTTACAAGTGACCGCAACGCCTTCGCTCTGACGCCCTCACACGATCGGCGTATCGCACAACTGTCAATCCTTGGCGCGTTCAGACCGCCGCGATTCCGCGTGCCTTCCACGGACAATTTACGCAAAGCGTTATGGATTGCTGGGCGTCGCGCCGCTCGCCTATCTGCGTGTTTGACATACCTCCTGCCAGTGACACGTCTCCAGAGCGACCAGAAACAAGAAGACGTCCGTACAGCGCTGCGGCAGCCGGCAATTGCATGTGGTTCTGGCGGCTTAGTACCGTGAGAGGTATACTGCGTGTTCTAGCGACGGTCGGCATCCATTGGAGTTCGTGGCCCCTCCTTGAGTGAGAGGCTCTCTGTCGTGCATGGCAGTGCCTTTTAGGTGTCAGTATGAAACAAAACGCTAATATTGATCTTTCCAGACGTCGAAAACCCCATGATCGGGTCCGTAACCAGACATCCAAGTTCATTGTGCACATCACCAGATAGTGCGTGGGTCGGTATGTCCACACCTCTATACCGGGATGTCAAGGACAACCAAACCGGCGCAGGTCGCCGCCATCTGGAGGTGCCATAATGACACCATGCACTTTACTCCTCTGTCTGGATGTTTTTCCCCAAGGCAATTGATTTAAGAAGAGAAGAACCAGCCCATTGTCTGCGAAGGCCTGAGATTCTTCCATTCTCATGGTATGTATTACGTCTCTCGCCTGTTTCTCTTTCAGGCGAGTTCCGTGATACAGACCACGAGAAGGAAGAATCCCAGGAGCAACCGACAGCGAGCTGAGTCTCCCCGCTTATTTTTGTAGCTACAGCGTTCTAACTCTGGCTGTATCTGCAACTCAGTGGACTGCCTGTTGCTTTGGCCCAGTCGAGACGCCAAAGCCGGCAGGCCCCTGAGTGACAGATAGAACCTAACAATAAAGAGGCACGTATACCTGAGCAGTCATTGACGATCGTACATCGGTAGCACCAGAGATGGATCGTGAGTATGAAGAGGGGGGGAAACGGACACTAGCAACCACGCCTATATCATCGCAGTCCGAGTCGGCGCCGGTTGTGCGGGAGTGTATTGGCGGTCCCTGTTGAGCACACAAGACAGCGAGCTCCAGAGCACATGGACAGAGGCGGAAAAGCAGGAGGGGGACGCTGTTATCACCCTCGAGACCACTGAAGGTTTTATACGGCCCCGAGATCGTCACTCGGTATATCGATCAAAGGCGAGTTTCACCGGCCTCGCGGATCTTTCGGGGCAAGTCTGCGGTGAGCGATGAGATTGCGTCTCCGACAGGTGCGTGCTGGTCGTTGGAAGCACATTTTACCGCCACTATCCTGCCTGCAGGCGGGGACACGTCGCCGCAGCGAGTGTCCGCGTCAGGAGGAGGATTGAACCGTGCCGCTGAACATATTTTGTGTCTTTTTGCGGGTAAAACAGCGAGAAGGAACCACAGCTGCCAATTTGAGGTCCGCGATTTCCGTTTCCGCCAGCGAGAGTCCGCCAATCGTCCCTCATCTTCCCTTTGGCGCCTTGCTTTGTGGGTCTCCTGGTCTTTCCCTTCCACCTCAACGTCTCTCTCAACGGCTCTTCAAATCTTGGTTGTATGTCAGACTCCTGCATGTTGGTCTCCCGGAAATTTTGTAACTCGCGTCCGTAATCGGCTGGATTCACTTGGAATACCCTAACACACCGGATGAGCCCTCACCATACCCTCTGCATCCCGCCTCGTTTCGCTCAATATGACGGACTATCGGGCGCACATCATTCTCGCGGTCATCGATCCTCGTAGAAACTCATACAATCGATCGCTCCAGGTGCACTCAGCCTCCTCGTGTCTGTCCTGCCCGTGCTCATTCTTTTGCTCAGCGCTGTCATGCAACATCATGCCAACTGCTGCTTTTCATTAGCCGCTGCTGCTCCACTGTCATCACATGCCAAGTAGACGGTCTTTGCGCTTTCTCAGAATCCGGTCCGTCAACTCGCTTTCTGCGGCTCTGCAACCGCCAATCTCTCGGTGCGCCGACATAACGGCCTTGCGCTCGTTCATTGACCCGACGATCCCTCCATCCTGCAAATGCGCCCCCATGCAATAGGTCATGCGCTCAAGTCACGCTGCCGCCAGCTCTCAGATCCGATCGTTTGCAGAGTATCTCGCTGAGGCCTGTCGCCCGCTTGTTGGCAGCATGGGAGGTGGGACGAAGGTGCGGTTGTTTGCATGCTATAGCATATCGATCGCTGCTGAATCTGAGTCCAGTGGAGAGTGTCTTGTCTTACCCGGCATTGAGACGAGCTCTCCGGACGAGTTCGACTTCTGCAAGGCTCTAGCGGCTGCTACTCCAAGCCGATAACTCAAACCTAGTGGGAGCAATCGAACTCTGTTTATGGCCAAGTCTAGCAATTCCTCGGCCCCTCTCACTTTCGCTTCTTCTGGCTCGCTTCCGCTCTAGCGGGGATGACTCGCGTACGAGAGCGTGGTAGCATATCAGAACACACAATCCTCCTTTTCTAAAGCTTCCCCTCGTGCTGTTTCCACCAGCCTCTAGCATGATCGACTAAAGAATGACTGATGTTCTCCGAGTGGTGTCCAACCTCGCGCTCATCCTAGTCGGTGCCCTCGGAGCCCAACACTTAGTTCATACAAGACGCCTTTCTGCGACTCCGGAACGGAATAGCGGAGGAGAGGATCCGGTACACGATGCCAGATGCGACTTGCAACCTGGCGGCAAACGACTTCTCAGCAACCATACATGTGGAGCTTTCTGGTTGTTTACACGTTCCCAACTCCAACATCACGAGAACCCGCTCTACAGATAATCCACCGGGTTGACAAACGAGCCATTCGTATTAAGCGAAGACACCCTCGCGGTCCTCCTTTCGCTATGGGACATTCCGGTGAAGTCAGCGGACATCCTTTGTAAAGCCTTATCCGAATGACATACCATGCGTGATCCATGACTGACTCCGAGGTAGAGCCTGAACAGCCTCTCGCAATCTTCGTCTCCGTGAAAGGGATACTCTGCTCCGAGGCGGTAGGCTGCGGCGAAACCCGACGTAACGGCCAACTCGTGCATGTTGAGCACTGAGGGCCGGAAGAGGTCAGGGGAAGATCAGCGGTAGCCTCGCTAAAGTCAATCAGAACAGTGTCGTACCGGACCATGCCCCCGCATAGCTGTCAATGCCAGCAAGTATGTCAGTTGTCGGTCACGAACATCCGCAGCGTAGGCACGCACTGTGTGTTCCGCTTTCCGTTGACGAACATCATCCACGGCACCACGGCCGCGTAATGCTGCCAGCGGTGGCTCTGTTGCTTCCACCACTTCTCGTGAATTTTCTTCTCCTCTCGGATGTCATTCCATGTCCACAAGTGCTGGCTGTCGTCCCGGTCCAGAAAGATGGTCTGGAAGACATGATTCTCCAAGGGAGGTTCCGGCGTGCCTTCTGCATCTTTGCCAGTGCGGACATCTGCGCCGATCTTACCTTTCTCCACGTCCTGGGCTGCCTTGGCGTACTGAGAGAGAGGTTGGCACTCATTGCGATGGTCCGATCGGTCCGACGCAGAGATGGGACCCGCAGGTTGCTCCCCACGGAATTGAGGCTGGTAGTGTGTGAGGTCGAAGCTCATTTCGATCTTCGACTTGTCCTCTGCGTACTGCATCGTGTAGTACAAAGGCCGGAAACTCTCTTCAGCAAACTTGAAGCTCTTGCTCATCTCCTCACGCTCTTCTGCGGTGGTGGCAGACGACAATGGCGCGTTGTGCTCGGGGTTGTACCGCGTTTCATAGTACTGACCGCCGCATTAGACCCTCCTCGACATCTTATCAGAAGAACGAGACGCACCTTCTGCATATATTCCAGGTCGTTATGGGTGATGGTGACGTCGTACAGGTACTTCACGCTTCCGAGGACCCGCTTCTCCATCCAAGTTGCTTCTTTGCCGAGGAGCTTCAGCGCTGAGTCTGCGTCGATAGCCAGGATGAGTTCATCGAATGCTGCAATCTGGGGCGCGGTTTCCAAGTCGCCTTCGGCCACTTTGAATTCGATTTGAACTGGCCCGTCCTTCTTAGCGGTACGTGAGACAACGCGAAGCACTTCGTGGTTGAGCTTGTACTCCACGTTGCCGCGAGAAGCAATCTCTGACCTCCATGCCTGATAAACATCATGCAACTATATTGGAGAATGATGGCGGAACGTGGTTAGCAATGAAAGCGACGTGAGAAGCGTCTTTACCTTTGGGAAGGCGAGCATGGTCGGAATGCTAGCCAGAAGACTCTTCGAATCGTATTCGAAGAGCCTCATGCTAGGGTCCATGAAGACCCGCTCCTGAACGGCAGAAGATAGATATGAGCAGATGTACAATCTGTCGTAGTGATCGAGATACCCACTAGGATTGCCGAGGAGATGTAAGGCGTTTGGTTGCCGGTACCGAAGAACAGTGCGACGAGGGGATAAACCATCCTCTCACCGAAGCCGGTCGAGAAGTTGAACATCCTCAGCATGACGTGCACCGGGATCATAGCGAAGATAGGCTCGAGCTTCTTGATTGTCGACAGGGCAGAACCGAACTTGGCAATGTCTGCCTTGAACTGCGTGACGAGTTCAGAGGGAAAGACATTGGACCAAAACGCGTCGCCTTTGCCGAAGCTTATCCTGCGATTCATTCGCGCAGTGAAGCAGAAGGAAGATGGACACTTGAGAGTAGTACTTACTGCATTCCAACCTCGGTGGGCTCAAACCCTAGCATCCTAAACATTCTAAGGGTGTTCGCGAACACTGGACTGCAACCTTGAACGCCATCGTTGATGTAACCTGCACCGTACTTGGCGGGGTCGATATCAATGGAGGTTGCCATTCCCCCCGCGACTGATTGCTTGTCAAAGACAGTCACTTTGTATCTGTCCGGATGACGACTGAGAGCGTATGCGGCAGACATCCCGGCAGCGCCTGCTCCTACGATGCAGACGCGTTTCGGCGGCGTGGTGGTACTCGGCGCCATGGGGAGTGCAAGGTGTGTGGCAAGACGATGAGTGCAGGAGAAGAGATGGAGGATGCCAACCGCGGTGCACCTCCAGCGAATATACATATAATGAACATAAACATGGTTGGTCACTGCGTCAGCCCCTGCGATCAGCCCCCGACCATCGTCACCCTCTTCCCGCCTTCTCCCCAATGGGACAGATCCCTTGCGAACACGGTCACGTGGTCGCGTCTCTCGCCCCGCTCGGCTCGGCCAATCGACTGAAGCAACTGTGCGCACCGCGGGGCATGCAAACATACTGCTCTCTCATAGCCAATCTCATATATCGCGTACTTGTTGCTCCATCCATGCCCATAGCTTACGACCCAGCTTGGGATCGCTAGTCTCAGCACGTGCCTCCCCTACCCGTGCCCACGGCACCAAATACTTCAACATGACCTCAGGTCAGGCCGCGGATCTCCTCCAACGTACGGTGTTACTCACCTCGCCGCCTAGTGCACGCCCATCTATCGAAGTACCCGCCCAGAGTTGCGTGAGCGCTCCCATGGACGCCGGATGTTCGAGTGGCGTCTGCTCGAGCATTCAGAACGGGCGAACCGCTCGTCATACGAGAGCACTTACCGACAGCATCTTCTCAATGGAAGAGGCGTGCTTCTTTCCATGAGTTTTCAGGTTGCCAGGATGGAGAGATACTGACACGATCCCTTGGTCTCCGTATCTCCGTTGCAGTTCGTTCGAGAATACTATTATCCCCTTCGCGGGAAGGAGAGGTGTCAGTGATCTGCGGCATCACGCGAATTGCGGATGGTTCCGCTTGGACCACGTACAAACTTGCTTTGGTAGTGCAGTCTCTGTGTGCCCACCTTTCTGCGTTTCACATGGTCCTTTAACGTGTCAAAGTCGATATTAGATACGGCTGCATGCGCTACTGAGGTGTTGATGACTCTTGCTCGCCCATCTTGCGAATGCGATGCGCCAGACAGGAGCACCGGGATGAGCAATTGCGTCAGATAGAAGTGGCCTGTGAAGTAAGATCAGTCAGTCGTTGTCGGTGCATGCCATCTACATTGTGCGACACAAACCCAAGACGTTCGTACCGAATTGAAGGTCATAGCCATCGAGTGTCAGCTCTTCTACTGGGGGAAAGGTGACGCCTGCGTTATTGAATATGACATGCAGCTCCGTCTCCTTGCTATTCTCCGCGTGAATTATGAAACTCAAGAAAGGATATATGCGGCAGACCTTATGAACTCCTGAGCAGCCGCCTTGATACTGCGTAGGTCCGCCAAGTCTAATCTCAAGAAATGTGCTCTCCTCCCGGTCTCATGCAGCAATTCCTCGATAGCTTCAGAGGCTTTAAGTTCGTTTCGTGATGCCATGTACACCTTGGCGTTGTGCTGCAGTAAAGCCTGTGTAGCAGAGTTGTCAGTCAACGACACCACGGAACAACATTGTAAGTATGTCTCACTTTGATTGTCTCTCTACCAATGCCGCTGTTCCCCCCTGTAACGATCATCACCTTTTCAGAGAGATCGGGAATGTCCGCTACTCCCCATGTTGCTTTCGGGGGCGGCAGTAGGCTGGCGTATATGTGAGGCATGAGATAGAAGACGAAGTAGGGTGACGAGTTGAATGTAAGTCGACTTGTAGTCTTGCCTGCCTCTAGAATGGCTGTCAGTAGATATTGACCGATAGATGCGCAGCAGCGTAGAAAGCAGGTGCCTCGAGTTGCAACGGATCTCGGGATGCGGCGAAAACGGGTGCCATCCACAAACCCCGATCTCATGATATATTATATACAGCTATCCCCACGCACGCGAAGGCGTCCCGTCTAGCCTGGGAGCGCAGTTTGGCCACCCTTGCCGTTGACCTAGTAGCCGCTAGCTTATACATAGTAGCGTCAGGCAGGCCGCGCCAGACGTGAGCAGCGACCCTTGCGCCACCAAGCCATACCAGTGGCGACGGTCTAGGATCTTCAGACCTGACAAGTCTATACAGTCCAAGCGACCGCATGATTCGTATGGGAGCTTGATTTCTGACGGCGTGCTGCAATGAGGTTTAATTAACTGTGCGAAGCGTCCACACGCTCTTCCGCAGAACAGCAGCTCGCGCTTGCTGGTCATACCTCCCGCGACCCGCCAGCCCTGGTCGGGTGATGGTCGCAACGTACGCACGCAGAGCTCGAAGCTGATGATAACGATCCGTGTCAAGATGTACGGAGGCTTCTCGCGGTTCTGCACACAATTCTTTTCGTTGGCGGTCGGGATCCCGCCGACTTGCGTGCGCATCCTGATAGATGTGATCAGTCAGTTGCGGCCGATCGGAACTGCTCCGCTGAGGCAGACAGCCTGGGTATCGCGTTCCGAAGCTCTCGGATGCGAGAGCGCGCAGCACGTTGAGGAAGCTTTGCGTATACGAGACAGCAGCACGCTGCTGACGACGACCCGGCAAAGCTTCGTCGGCGCCCGATAGCGATTCTCCAAATTTCTGCGATCGTGAATGTTTGCCGCGCACGCTAGTCGCATTGTGGACGTCGGTGGATCGCGAGAAGGTACGGTTCAAGTTAAATTGGCCGGCGGATTATGCGCAGCGTGCGCTCGGCAGGGACGCTCTTTGACTGGCCGTCTTGACGCTAGAGAGGCTCGGTCGTCCAGACCCAACCATCGCAGCGCGCTTGCACGACGTCAGCTCATATGGCCGATACACGCATTCATGTCCATATGCATTCAGAATCATAGACGAGTTCCCTACTGTCACGTTAGTTCTCAGCCAGGAGTTCTTGGAGCTTCTTCGTTATGAAGGCAACGTCCACGGGGTTCGCACCTCCGCCCGCTGTACCAGCTAATGAGTTGCCAGCTGCTACCGAAACTAAAGCACATACCGACGTGACCCCATACGCTATCAATCACCGCGAGCTCGGCGTTCTCAAGTATTGACACCTCATTCATACTGTCTTCGGGCTAACAGCGAAACAGCATCGGCAGGCGTATGATGCAACCAGAATGCCGTTCAGTTTCGAAAGGCAAGGTATGCATCCAAGACGTACACAGAAATAGAGATCTGTCTTGCACGGCATTATCAAAGCCTTCGCCTTGATCGACTTCAGGCAGCTGACCAGGTCATTGCCGTGGCGTATGGACGATATGTCGCCCCGCTGCCAGGTGTCGAGCAACGCAAGCATGTCGTTTGCGTCCCAATTGGTGAGATACCGTGCCTCCCAACGTTCACGGATGAAGGAGTCCAGAGTGGGATGCCTGCGAAGCGCAGCAGTAACACTATGTCAGTGATCACTTGACAAAGCTGACCCTGTCAACTCACAGGCCGTCCATTTCGTACAGATGGTCACGGAACCACTGACAAGTATGTGAGATACATCGTGAGGGGATTCATTGGACGTTCTCACAGCCTGTCCGTAGGCCCATGCGCAGTAAGCCCGAGCGAAAGCTCGGATGGCAATCTGTGGCGTGACCGTGTAATGACCGTCGTTGAAGTCACGGCCAGCCCTCAGCGCAGCTTTCGGTCCCTCGAGGAAGCTAGCCGAGTCTGATCAGTCACCGCAACAGACAAGCAGCGACCGACGTACCACTTGTTGTGGGGACTCGTCCGAGCCGATGAGCAGATTGCTGCGAACGTCTCGACGAAATCGGGGTAAATGGCCGCCCAATGATAGGCCTATAGAGCCGCAATGTATCAGGTTCCGAACGGAGCAATGTGCCTAGAGCGCTACCTGTTGACCCCCCATCGAGAAGCCGACGACGCAGTACACCTTGGAGACGCCAAGGTGTCGAGTGAGTACTGCGTACTGGGCACGGCTGGTATAGCTCGACTTCAGGTCGCAAAGTCATACCTCAAAAGGCAAACGTACATATTATCTTCGTACGATATCGCAGGAAAATAAACGCCGTTGTAAGGCACAGGCTACATTGTCGTTAATTGATTAGGAGAGCTTCGCAGAGGTTTGATGTTGCCTACGGTGTTAGAAGGGGAAGAAGACTGTTGGTAGTCAAGAACAATGTCATTGTTCTCCCAGTGTGTCGAATAATCTGTCCGCGTACCTCTCCGTTGCAAAATAACGCAAAAGTCACGACGAAGTATTTCTTCGGGTCCAGTGCCTAGGACCGACGCAACAGCGTCATTCCGGCTTGTTCAAATGGGATCAACTGGACAGAAGATCCGATGTCACCTTCTCTTCACCGACAAGGTATGATTGACCTTGAGAGCTGTCTGGTGAGCGCTTTGAAAATAGTGATTCATGAGCGACTGACTTCCAAGACGTAATTGAGCTCCGTAACACGTCGGGAAAACGATGCAGGGATTGGACGCGTCACCGTAGGTTTGGTAGGCAGTGACAGCGTCAGGCAAGACTCCACCTGCGACCTTGAAGCGTCCGTGATGATAAAACTGTACAGCGGCGTTGTCAGTCATTCTCGAAGAACGTAGTGCACGGGCTGTCGAGAGTCAAGGCGATAGTGGGACGGTGAGTCGCTGAGTCACTGATCATGTAAGACTGATAAATGAGCCACTGGCAGTGGAATAGTAGATTCCCACATCGTTTCGAGAGGTTCACACGATCCTGCTTCCCGATTACACGGTCAGCTTGAGTTGGCGGACTGGGTCAGCTGTCAGAACTCGGTAGTGGCGAGTGGGCGTCGGACGGGCCGGTAACGGGCCGGTGACAGGGTGGAACACGCACTCAGGTCAGATTAACACTGTCAGCGTGGACAGTGAGCTTAGAACCAGCGATAGAAGGAACAGCTCCTACCATTTGGCATAGGAGCAGGATGTATGAGCGGGCAGAGCCAAAAAGAGTTCGCAACTTCGCTATACAAGGTCGTCACGGTCATGATGCATTAGCACGCCACTGGCATAGCTACAGTAATTTTGGCCAACACCGCAATGGCGTCAGATTTCCCCAAGTACCAAGTCCGAGGGACAAATGTAAACCTTAGTTGATGCTAAGCAGCTTGACCTCTGCCGGCTTGTTAGCGGTCAAAAGGGTGGTCATTTGATAGTGCAGACGTACCGAAGATGAGCGTGGAGTTGGCAGGAATGCCAGGCTGAGCCTTTTTGCCGTAGGCCATAGCGGGGGGAATAGTCAGAAGACGCTCGCCACCGGGGTGCATCCCAACAATGCCGATATCCCAGCCTGCGACGTGTTGTCAGCAAATGCAGCTCTACAGTGCTTGACTGACAGACTCACCCTTGATGACCTCGCCCTTGCCGAGTCGGAAGTGGAACTATGCAAAGTCAGAGATTGTGAAGACCAGCAGAATCGCCTATACTCACCGGCTTGCCCTTGGTATTTTGGTCGAAGACCTTGCCGTTCTCAAGCTTTCCAATGTAGCGCATAGAAACCCTATCACCAGCCTTGGCCTGAGGACCCGAGCCGACCTTGTGATCGATGACCTTGACACCGCCGGAGAGGGTCTTGGTCTCGCCCTTGGGCTTCTCAGATTTGTCCTTCTTCTTCTCCTGCTTGTCCTTCTTCTCCTCCGCCTTTTCCGTTTTCGAGGGAGACTCGACGGGGACAGCCTCTCCGTTGGCAGCCTTCAGCTTCTTCAGCTTCTTCTTCTCAGTCTTGGAGAGTTTGCCCTCCTTCTCCTCAGTCTCCATCGCATCCGACTCGCGGGCGCGTTTCTTGGAGTCTGCCTTGGACTCAGGCTTGGTGGTCTGAGCCTCCTCCTCGTCTTGGATCTCCTCGAAGCGGCTACGAGCGATGTCAGCAATTACGAAACAGCCTCAGGCAACATCCACGTACTCCTCGTCATCGCTGGGAATTTCCATCTCCGCGGGGTCGATTTCGACATCAGAGCTGACCTCGTCAAGGTCATAATCCTCCTCATCGGACATGTCATCATCACCATAGGGCGGCTCCTGATCGAATGCCTGGTCTGAGGAATGTCGTGAAGTGAGACCATGAATTAATGATGAGGAGCGCAGAGGGACATACCGATGTAGTTACCCGTGAGATAGACCGTGCTGGAGTAATCGTGAGTAAGCGGGAACGGGATTGTGGTGTCCGAGACAACTCACTTCTTGCCGACGATCTCGATCAGGTACTCCTCGTCTTCATTGAGAACGACATCGACGGTACTCTGCTCAACCTTTCAAATGATGAGTACCGAAACCAGATTCTATCATTGGTGGAGATTACCTTGCCGGGGGTAAGAGAGCAGAGCACGGTGGTGAGAAGCTCAGTGTTGTCGTTCTCCTTCTCCTCCTCGTCGCTCTCCTCATCGCTCTCCTCGTCGTCGGCGCCAGGGCGACGGTAGTGCAACTTCACGGTCGTGCGACCGGACTCGTCGGCGAGCTGGTCACCGAGCGCAATGTTCGTGATCCTGATGTCACCTGCGGGAGAAATGACGGACGGTTCACCGGGGGCGGCGACTTGGCTCCTGTATTGACGCGTTCAGTACCACCGAGAGATGCATGGATCGTAAGACACACACCAGAGTGCAACAGAGACGACCATTTTTGAAGATGAGAGAGGAAAGAGTCTGAGGGCGCGGTTGACCTACGAAAAGTTGGTGAAGAAGCGCGCGAGAGATGCGTCGGCTGCAAATTTGAGCGCGTGGACAAACTCCGCTTGAATTCACCTCGACCTCCTCCTCGACCACTCACTATGGTGCGCGTCTCCGGGGCTCTCTGCGACGGCGTGCGCGATGCTGACGACTGAATACATCTCGTTCTCACATAGTCCAACGTTCTGCGGCCCTATCTCTCCGCTGTCAGGTCGACGCTCACCGCAGCGCTGACTCTCGAGGACTTCTCGTCGCAAGTATGTGTGTCACCACCGCGCCGTGAGGGGCAATAAAGCTCATTGCGCAGTAGGTCGTAGAACGGCACAACAAGCCTGAGGTTGAAGTTGGGTACGTGCACGCGCTTTCTAGCGACACAGCTTTCCCTCAGATCACGCAGCGCGTCCAAGGAAGTGCTCCTCAACCCCCTCATCATCTCCCGTAACGAGAATGAGCGCGTCCTCATCGAGCCCTCTATCAACTCCATCCGGTTAAGCATCAAGATCAAGCAAGCAGATGAGATTGAGCGGATACTGTGCCACAAGTTCACTCGCTTCATGATGCAGCGCGCGGAGAGCTTCATCGTTCTGCGTAGGAAACCAGTCAAGGTGCGCATGCAACACCCATGCCCCGTGCGCAGTAATGAACATCGTTTAGGGCTACGACATCTCGTTCCTCATCACGAACCACCAAACCGACACGATGCTTAAGCACAAGATCGTCGACTTCATCATCCAGTGCGCATCGCTCCTGCTTCTACCTTGATATGCCATTGACACATTCGACCAGGTTCATGGAGGAGGTCGATAAGGAGATCAGCGAGATGAAGCTCAGCCTGAACGCACGCGCTCGTGTCGTCGCAGAGTCTTACTTGGCTGCGGTAGGTCGTGATCAGCGGTTACCCTGATTTTTGTCTGACTCCGAATGTGCAGTTCAACGTCTAATAGGAATGGACTTTCGACCACAGGCGGTGTCGCGATCGCACGTGGTTCTATACCATCGGGCAACTATTCATCGGTGATGCCGATGACATAGAATGCGAGCCCAAGTG
>CCBP010000323.1:50387-73201 GCA_000765035.1 Trametes cinnabarina
CCGGGGGGGCAGGACTCTTAATGTACATCATCAAGCGCAAAGCATGAATTGAAGCGGACAAATCCCTGGGCATCTGCAGCCCATGCTCTGTACTAATAATGATCCAGCTGCTGATTGCCGGAGCGGGCGTATTCGATTGAATCTCCCGAAACACAAGTATGCCTACAACATCGCAAACACAAGCCCCAATTGGCTATCAACAAACTCGCACTGCGCCTTCCTGTACGCCTCAATGCTCTCCCCGCCATCTCCTATCACAATCTCATTATCACCCGTGAACGCAGGCCATACGAGCTCAGCCCCTTCAAAGTTCGGGCTGCCCGTCCTCGCGAGCGACGTCCACCGGTCGATGACCTCGCGCATCCGCGCAATCTGACTGTCGCTCAGCGGCTGGTACAGCCCGTCCGTCTCCGCCGTCGCGAACACCCAGTACAGCTCATCCGCGTGGCACACCTGCCCGGGGCAGGTCGCTGGGTTCGGCGTGAGCGGCGAGTGAAGGCCTGTCTCGAACACGACTTTATACGCGTGCCTTGGATTCGTCGTCGCTGTCTCGAGCGCTGCGAGGTACGCCGAGGGACAGTGGATGAGAAAGTCCGTGAAGAGCTGCGCCAGCTGCAGGACCGCACCGGATATCCCGTCCTCGGCAGGCGCGGTGTCGAATGGGTACAACGACTTCGCGGCAAGGATGCGCTGAATCTGCGTGGAGTTGAAGGCGAGGGCGAGGTTGTCGGTGAAGGCAGATGGGGGCGAATCCGGTGGGATGAACGGCGGGACGAAGAAGCACCATTCGCATTGGTTGTTCGTCCAGATGGTCGGCACTCGCGCGTACACGCCGTCGAGGATGCTGGTCTTGATGTCTGCGAGTATGAGATCACCGTCGATCACGGCGGACCAGGTGATACCCAGACTGGCAGAAGCCAGGACGATATCTTCTGTCGACAATTGGTCCACGCAGAAGGACATCTCCTCGTGGAAGATAGCCTCTGTCGCCGATGCACACTCCAGCTCTTGGGCGAGTTTCAAGGACTGGTCAAGTGCAAGCCTTGGTGAGAGGAACTGGTTGATCACTGGACCATCGGACTCCATGATAGCTGAGCCTACATATTTTGTCCCAGTCGTTAGCGGTCAATGGTAGTCTCAAAATTCTCGTGGCACTCACTGAACAAACCCTTGGTGTATTTGGGATTCGTCGAGAGGAGGTATCGAATCATGATGCCTCCGGACGACTGACCAAAGAGCAACACCCTATTAGGCTACAACAGGTGTCAATGGCGAATTGCTTTCTTGCAGGCAAGCGAAAGGAAAGACTGACATCACCGCCGAATGCAGCAATGTTATCATGCACCCAGTGCAATGCCAAAAGGGTATCTTTCAGCGCGCCGTTGGACGCGTTGAACCAGCCGAACGCGTTCAACCGGTAGTTGATGGTGACCAGGACCACCCCTCCGTAAGACACCAGATTGGTCCCGTCGTAGACGTTTGCGATTGAATTACCGACGAAGCCGTTGCTAGTCATGTTGTACGGGAAGGGGCCGCTGTCGCCTGTGTTGAGCCCGCCTTCATGAACTACGAAGTTGTCAGTCTCAAACGAGAGGATGAAACATGCGCCCGCTACTCACTATAGAACATTACAGGAAGGTTGGTCGACTGCGGCTGCTGCGTTGTCCGCACTACAGGCGTATATACATTGAGGAATAGACAGTCCTCGTTCGTCCTTAGGATCATCCCGTTGTCTACATTGGGAGGCTGACGCGCATGTTAGTAATTCCGCTGTGTTATTCGATGTCCGTACAGTACTGTTCGCACCTGGGCGCACATTCCACCGAAGGATAGTGCAGAACGTCGTTCGGTTGGGTGCACTCGCACCGCTGCGGAGTCCTTGAACCGAGCGGCCTGACCGAACTTGATGCCGAGGAAACGAAAGGTGAACTTGTCTCGGAATCCGGTAAGAATTCCTGAGGTGTTAGTCGCCACATCGATCTGGCGCGAAGTGTCATAAGCCGTAACATTGGAACGAGCCAGAGGCGCGGAGTTGGTGCAGAGGACGGAATGGTGCTGATCGGAGCCGGAAGGCGAAACCAGATGCGCACTACGTTTGCTCGGGTCAACCGCGAGTGCCTGACATCCCCCTGTTCCTGGCGGCGATAAGACTGTAAACGGCGGGGTGATGTAATGAGAACACACCATTGCCGGCAACCCAAATGCTTTGTGCCTGGGTGAGTGCGACGCCGTGGCGTTCGGAGGTCAGGGAATCGGCCAGCTCTTGGAAAGAGAATCCAGTAGTAGGAGAAACAGCGTAAAGAGATTCACGAAGCTGCGAGCAAGCCTGGACTGCCTGAGAGCATGTGAAGAAAGTGTTGAGGAAGAGCGCCGAGTCTCGACGTGGATTCTGGGGATTGAGATCGTTGTTGGACACTATGATCACATCGCTCCTGGGAGAGGCCGCAATGCAGGAGACGAGCTTAGTTATGGAGATAGCGCACAGGAAGAGAGTCGACCATCTGGGTGGCGCCATGGTGTGTGTCTGAGCTGCCTGTGCGCAAGAGGACCGAAGCATTTATACGTTGGGTGCCCACCGAGCACGGCAGTGCCGACGATAGCTATGATCCCTTGCGCTCTCAGATCTCATGGGGAAGCAAGGAACACATATCAGAACCGCGGGAAGCGACTTCGGCGCGCGAAAGTCTTCAGAAATAGACCGCGTGCAGACGTCTGAAGCAGATGACCGAGGATGAGCATGATAATACTAGAGCGGTGTGATGAATATGCGACCGATTTCATGGTGAGACAGGGCGGTACCTGTAGGTACTGTACTGTAGCAGGCACGATGAAGAGGGATGGCTGAAGTGGATGCTGAATAACGCTGATGGCGGTGGCCGACGCTGTTCCTTGCTGTTCCTGGGACGATCTGTGACATGATTTCCTTTTCTGTCCCGGATGTGGCCTTTCAGGGTGGGCGCCGGCGGATGACGTAGTATTCGGTCGTGTCCCACATTCGCCCGCTCGTACCAAACGTTTGTACCATCCTCCTCGACCTGTCGCGCCATGCCAGACCCACGAACAGTCGCGCTTGCCGTTGTGACATCAATCGTGCTCTTTGGGACGGTGTATTCTGTCACCTACGATACCTACCTCGACACGTCCAATCCCCTCATCACCGCCCAGCCACACCATCTCCACCAATCCGACTACTTCGCGTCCAAGAACAATCCGCTCAACGTCTACTTTACGAAGAAACTCTGGGCATGGATAACCGCGACGTTCCTCTTCCACTTCTTCACCAGCCCCGCCGCCATACGCACCAGGGCGCGCGTGACACAATTCCTCATCGCGACCGCCGTCTGGCTCGCCTTCACCAGCTGGTTCTTCGGCCCGCCTGTGTTCGACCGGCTCACCGCATCCACAGGTGGCGAATGCGTCCTCCACCTTCCGTCCGGTGCCGTGGTCAGCGTTCCTCAGCAATACTGCTACACCAAGTCGACCATCTCCAACGTCGCGGACGCCCCGCTCTTCCCCGCAGCCGTCGTCCTCCCCGAAGGCGAATGGTCCGGTGTCCCTAGACTCAGGAAGGGCCACGACGTCTCCGGCCATATCTTCCTCTTGACGATGTCCACTCTCTTCCTGGTCGACCAGCTCAGGCTATCCTTCTCCCCGCCTCGTGGTGCGCGGCCATCCGAAACACAGTGGCCGCCCATGCACAAATGGGCTGTCGCGCTAGGCACTGTGGTCGTCTCTGCATCAATCTTCGCAACGTATACTACAAGCGTGTACTTCCACACGCCGCTGGAGAAGTTCACCGGATACAGTACGTGGTCTCTTCAGATCGGTTGTCCCACACGCCTCAAAGGCTGACCGCGTCTTGCGCAGTTATGGGAGTTATCGCCTTCGGTCTCACTCAGCTGCCACATTACATTCCGTCGCAGACGGTATCAAGCCCGGCCAACGGTCGTTCGACCTCGCGTTCCCCTTCAGACAAACTGTCATGATATCGCTCCCCTCGTTTGATGTGCGTGTGCAAAAACTGACTGCTCGGCTTACCGATAACCGTACTGACCTGGCGTCTCACCAGGTTACTCGTCAATGTAGTATCCATAGCTTAATAATATGCTCACAGCCAGAGCTCGAATGCTGCTCGAGGGTTGACGCTACTTCAGCCTTCATGATCTCGGATGCGTGTAGGGTCGCTCATCCTCTAGTCATTACAGCGTTTATACCCATAAGTTCTTGACCTGGGTTTTTTTTGGCTATGCTGGGAAAGAGCGAATGTCCACTCTTAATGCAAGCGCACAGGCCACGGCTGCCACGCAAAGCACAGATCGACTGAGTTGCAAGGGTGAATGATCCACGTCATGGGGGCATGGTGAGAGTACATAGACAACACAGTAGACATACGAGACCTGCAGTGATGAGGATGCGGTCCTGGCAGCACATCCTCGTACGATTTTCTAGGTCCCCCCAGCACCTATTCGACCCTCACAGGCTGCACCCGTGACCCAGCGAGGGCGAACGATGGCATCCAGACGACAGCGGCGATAGCGGCTCATGCGGAAGCCTTCGCGAGAGCCTTGCGGACCTGATCCCTCCTCTGCTTCTTCTCGACCATGACACGGAAGCGCTCGAAGTCGTTGAGCGTCCTCCGCTTGGCGATCGCCTCACGCTTTTGCGCCCAGGACGACTTCTGCCACTTCTCGACTGTGCCGTCCTTCTCGAGGTGCTTGCGGATGACACCGGTGCCGGCAGCGCGGGGAGGGAGCGGAGCACCAAGGGAGTAAGGGACATGTGGCGGTAAGGAAGGCCTGGCGGGGAACACCAGTGGTTAGGGCCGTCGAATGATCGCCTACAGTTCCAGGTCTACTCTTTAGCAAGTCGCGCCGCGCAGAGTCTCTGCATCGTCTCGTACCCGGTTGTGGTCGATGATCTCAGCGATCACGGCAATGCGACCCTCCTGAGGACCGGACTTGAGGAGCACGACTGGAGGGCCGTACATCGCTGAGTCTCGCGCACCAGCACTACAGGAGCAGGAAACATACCGCGGCCGACCTCGACAAAACGCTTGAAGTTTGATGGTTGTGCCTGCAAAACATCAAGTCTGAGCACCTAGTCGCTGGCTTGTGGGTCTTGCCAGGTCCGTTGCAAACGCCGAGTATGCCCACATCACGGTAGGAATTGTTCGTGCAGCCAGAGTATCCGGATGTCATCCAAACCTCCGACGTGCCATCCAGCCGTGCTTTCTCCTCTCCTTCCTCTCCAAACCACTCAAACAGCACCCAGAACGCTTGCTAGGACGGACTGACAGCAATTGGGCACTCACCGGCATGTTGTCGTGCTTGAGGATGTCGTTGTCGTCGTCGAAAACTTGGGCGGGCAGAAGGGATGGCTTGCTTACGTGAGCCGAGCGCGCGCTTGAGGCCTGAGGGCGCGCACACAACGCCGCCGCCACGTGGCTCCGTAAGTACGTTCCACTGACCGCTTCCGAGTCAAGTTCGAGCATCGGTCAAGTTCGCCCGCTCGCCGTCCCCGCCCTCGGAGGTCCCCGCCCGTTCGCCATCGAGAAGGGGACTTAAGAGCGATAGCACAAAAATTGGAGAAGCTACTTCTTGACCGTTCGACTGCTCGACATCTCCACCTGAGGAAGCCTCGTCCGGCGAAGCTCACTCGTATACTTGTACTTACCTGCTGCACCCTTGGTGCGTGCCATCGGTGCACCTTTCGCAAATCAGTACAACTAAATGCAGTACAAGCGATGTTTACTCGGCACAGAGGTGAGACCCTCAATGCCCGTTTCACACGCTTGGTCCTGACGAATCACTATCACCATCGAATCGCTCCAGCGCAGCACATTCGTTCGGTTCAATTCTCTAGTCACTAGTCCCAGGGCGGTCATAGGACTCTCGGACGCCGGTTGCGGGGATGACGCCCCGTTATCATGTTTTCTACGGCGCTCCGTCGGCGAAAGACGTACGCAAACCTTCGACCAAATTACGATGGCAAACTATCACTCCCTGCGACCCCAAACCCGCTCCGCTCACACTTCCGCCCGCCACCTTCGCGGCTGTCAGCCGACGCATCTCCATGATGTATGAGAATGTGATTTTTGGCGAATCACAAGAGGATAATGAAGCATGCGCTGGGGACGCAGGAACCGCGAATGAAGAGCCACTGCCAGGTGCATCAGATAATCCGCCTAAGCCGCGACACGCCCCAAGCTAACCGTTTGTAGAGGGTCAAACCACGCTCATTACGTGGGCACCAACTACGCAAGCCCCAGAGGAAGCATCACGCTCCAAAGCCGAGGTCACCTTCCTCCGCCCATCAGCCACCATCTCCTATTTCCGGTCCCAGAAGGAGTCGCAGGAGACCCAAGAGACCGACTCCTACAACGACTCAAACGCCTCCTCCATCGCGCAGTTCCCTGCCTTCCACTTCAGCCTCCACACCCTCACGTGCCTGAACACGTTGATCAGAGAGGCGCAAACTGCACGGGCCAGGGGCATGCCGAAGGCTTCCCTCAAAGTCTGCGTTCTTGCTGCGGTCCTCGAGGTCGATGGCCCTGATACGATACGCATGAAGAAGGGTCCAGATGCGGGAAAAGAAGTATCCTTGTTAAAGCTCATCCTCGGCGACGAATCCGGTGGCATTTGCAAGCTCGCGGCGTGGCGGGAGACAGCTGAGGACTGGGGAGGATTAAATCCAGAGGTCTCCACTCCGTCGGTCAAAAAAGGAGACATTGTATTTCTCGAAAGTGCGTCGCCTTATCTCCTCTGACTCCCCCACGTTCCGTGGAGCTTTTGGCCGCTCACCGGCGACAATTTCGCAGACGTTCTGGCATCATGGGAAGCAGAACAGGCCCGCACAACGACGACCATACCTGTCAACCTTTCCGCATCGCCTCAATTGAAAAGCAAGATGGAGATCTGCTATCGCACACTCCCCACCGTACCCCAGGACGCGCGCATCCGTCCCGACCTCCGACTGGGACTCAGCGACGCAGCTGTCCGGAAAGTCGCGTCTGTCGTAAGGTGGTTCGAAGATGTCGCCGGCCTTGGATGACTGACGCCGCCTCGGAGCCTATTCCAAAATGCATTCCTGGACGGAGCGCGCCGTAGACGAGCATCACGCCAACCCCTGCGAAACTCCCCCATGGATGCAGCGGCCGCGGTGTGTGAACGCTGCCGTCCGTCGTCTAATTGCAAACACCCCGCCAATCACTGTTATAGGCGTACAGGGCAGTGCCGTGAGCTCCTCATGCGGAGAAACCGTGCCCCTCCTTCGAATCATCCTATCCCTCCGGGAAAACAAGGTCGAGCGTCAACTCCAACTACGACCGACGTTGGCATCTCGGACATGCGGTGCAGCGCCATTCAGCAGTGCGTTTCTAAAGAACATGGGCCATGCGGTCGCCCCACTGCACAACCCGGAAATGCCGCCGGGAAGTCGATGCACCGTTCGGGACCCCGCCGCTCGTCAGGAGCACCCATGTCACCTGCGAAAGGGCCGCAGCGCACGGTCCTGCAGCGTTTCTGGTCCGTTGAGCCTTGACGCGCGCAGAAGGGAAGAGAAGCATACGCTGCGAGGAACCCGTCATCTCGGGTGGTCTGGGGATATATTCTTCGTTTTGGGCGCATGCATGCCGTACGTGGTAGTAGGGAATAGATGGGAAAAGTCCGGTATGGGCTACGTGCGAGCTTCGAAGAGAAAGTCCGTCGACGGCCTACAAAGTCCCTTTTTGCAGTCTGAATAATGTCCGGCAAAGCGATGCAAACTGGCCAGCATGTAGGAAAAGCGCAAGGCAAGGGCAATGCGGGAAGAGCGTCCGAAAAGAATGGAAGGGATGCAAGTGTCCGTTGCAACAACAATGTTCGAAGCCGCGCGGTCATCGCGTCGGCGAAGCGCGGGCCCTGATAAATGTAGGGCTAAGGGGTGTATGGAAAGTGAAGACCAACTAGCGATGGAAGCGTACGCGGTACGGAGGCACTACACTAGGTATTGTCGAATGTACGAAGTTATACGAATTGTGCGGTAAGTCCGAATCGTTCGCGTAAGTAGAAAGGAAGGAAAACTGCGAGGTGCGATTGTCTAGGAGTACAGTGTTGCAAGTAGTACTAATAGTAGTCCGTGGAGAGCGGGACGGAGTCCGTAATCGCTTGTAGGTAGATACAGTGGGAAAGTCCGTGGTAGTAGTTGTGAACAAGTTGTAACGGAAGAAGTCCGGGAACGGTGCAGAGTCCGGGTGCAGGAGTAAAACAAGAGTGTGCGAGTCCATCACAAGCCCAAGGGTCGATAGTCCGTTGTGAATTGGTTTGGACGCGGTCCGAAAGGAGGTGCTCTCGAAGCGCAGAGTTCGGCGGCCATGCAGCGCCAGTACAACAGCTTTAAGGAGAAGGAGAACACGGTGAAAGCGAACGAGCGTGATGGTTCGTAAACGAACGTGAGTGCATGACTGTGTCCTGGAAGAAAGCGCGCTGTCGTGACCCCGCGGGATCGCAACAGACGTCGCTTCTTGCGTGGTAGAATCGTAGAGGTCCATAGCGAACGCCCTTATTCACCATCCAAGCAGCTTTGGACTTTTGCTGAGTGATAGGCTGGAGACGCGACGAACGTTAGTATCGCAAGACCTCTTGTAAAATAGATGTGGCACATACCGACTAGGGGGAATTTCGCGCCAAGCTTGGTCATCACGTAGAGCAGCGTCTCCAGATCGCTGCGCACCTCCATGGTGTTCAAAGGGTCTGGCCATGAGGTCTGGAGCCTGGCCAGCTCAGTCTCAAAGACCTTCGCAGCGCTTGCCCAGCACGGCTGTGGAGAAAAGGCGGTCAGCGTCTTTGTGCGACGTGAACCCGCGACAAAGGAAACGCACCCCAAGGACGGGATCGAGGAACTCGAAGTCCGCATCGGTGATGAGCTTCGTGACATGGATCAACGAGCGCGCAGCGCGCATAGCCTTTTCACGCGAGACGGCGTCGTCGCGCATGAACGGCGCATGCAAGCGGATCATCGACGCATGAGCCAAGCTGTGGATCACGATGAGGGCGTACTTGTCGTCAGGTACGGCTGCTCCCACTTGATGCACAGGGAGGAGCGTCGTGGTGAACCGTATGATGCTATGCTCAAACGCGCTGAAGTTCTCGGAGAACGAGCCAGTGACGAGGGATCCTGCAGGTCGGAGGAGACGGTCTAAGCGGCGTGTATGGCGGTCACTAGGAGACGATCCGTGACTTACGGGGACTCCAGCTCGCTGACAAGCGATTGGCGCCTTCGAACAGCGCTGATGCCTTGACGCGCAACGCAGCAGGAGAAAAGCTACTGAGGGACGGAGATTGGCCGTGTTGGACGAAGAACCCACGAATGGTAGGCGAACCGCTGCTAGCGTCGATATCACCCTGGGCGAACGGGGTTAGATGAGGCTCTCACGAACCCGCGGACAGAAACTCACATTCTCGTAATCAGCAATGCGCTGCGGCCAAGGCGTCGTGATGGAACAGATGGGGTGATCGCTATCCGGTAACGTCGCAGGACGGCGCAAGACGACCGACCAGCACCGGTCGAGATTGTAAACTTGCCAAAAAGTGGAGATCCTTTCTCCCCGCTCGACGTTGTCCTTGGCCGGAGGGAGTTCAAACGACGCGTCCCAAGAGTCAACGTTCATGGGATTAGGTTCAGACCCAATCTGGTGCAAGCGACACTGGACAGCCAGTGTGCAAGCAGCGGCGGAGTAGTAGCTACCCTCCAGCAAACGACCGTTTGACAGGTAGTACACGGAAAGCATGCAGCAAGCTTGGATGAGATCCACAGCCTTTGACGGGTACTGCATGGCGTCGCCGATAGCCGCTGTGGTACGTGACAGATACAGCTGCTCATACTGGCTCAGGGTGCCGGGCCGGGAGAGATAGCATGCCCAGAGAAAGATGGCGTTCATCAGCACTGGGTGACGCTGCTCTTCGGGGGAGAGGCTCATCGAGTCACGCAAACGACCGACGTGGACGTCGAGGCCGCACTGCTGACGATGCGGGATGAAGATTTCCAACCTGAACGACGGTTGAGCTACGTGCATCGCGAGACGCGACGATGGAAGACTCACAGTATATGATCAAGCGGCGGAGCCTCCAGGTTGTTGTAAGGGCTTACGCCGGGGCCAGATGACAAGCTCTGTGAGGCATGAGAACGCGCCGGGCCTGCAAGGTGTTGGGCGCTACTCACAGCAAAGTTGAGTGACTCCCATACTGACGCGTCGAGTTCAGGCGTGCTAACGCTCAAAGGGCTCATCATGTTCCGAGCATCCTGTTCGCCGAGAGGAAAAGGGATAGGAGAGGCAGAGGCGGAATAGGTGAGCTTTCCTGGCGAATCATAGCTGGAAGAGGACGAGGATTCTGAGTAGTAGGGCGACAGCGCGTGGGGGTCGAAGAGTGTCATTGAAGGGGCAGACTGTTCGGGACTCTCGAGCTCGCGAACGCGAGCCTCGAGGCGAGCGATGTGCTCGCGCATGATCTGCGTTCGTGTCTTTCCCTTGCCGTCGTCATATTCGCACGAATCTGCCTTCTTGGCGCGGACGCATTGAGCACAAGCGGGTTTGACACCGTCGCACCGCTGTTCTCGGCGTGAGTGGGGAAAGGGGACGAGAAGGGTAACTAGAATATGTACGCACCATCTTTCGCTTGCGACATCGCAAACATGCCTTTCCTGTGAGGACGCAAAGGAGGGCACAGCATGGTGAGCGGGAGGATGATGACGAGGAATGTGGGCGCGCCTGTACACACCTCTTTGAAGGGGGCTCGGGCCGGTAGAAGGTGTGGGCTTCCGCTCCTCGGCCATTACAAAAATAGTAGGATAGAAAAGCGAAGAGAAAGACGGGCACGGGGAGCGGGGAAGGAGGTGCTGCGGAAACAGGGGCAAAACCAAGGAAGCTGAAGGCGAGGGACGCGTCGGGGGCGGGGAATGCGAGACGCGGACGCGTGCACAGCGCGGACCCTGGTGGCGGGGGGAAGGAGCCCGAGGGCAGGAAAGAGGAGAGGAGAGGGCGGAGGGAGGCGAAAGGAACGGCGGGAGGTTAGGAGGCGGGCGGGAGAGACATTGGGTACTTAAGTACTTGGGCCGCAAAGGGAATAGTAGTATTGCGTTGCGCTTGTACGAGGGGGCGAGTGTTGATGCTTACAGTATCACTCTATAGGAGGGCAAACGAATGAGATCGATTCCAGAGGCGAAGGCTGGCAGGCGGGCTCGGATGATACGGAACGTGGCGAGCCTCTGCCAGGACGAGAGAGAGGCGCACGCGAATCCAGTCCAATCCGAACTCTCGCATCCGAATCGAATCGGCAAAGCAGAGCGCCAGGTGCAGAGACAGCGCGCCAGGGAGAATGAGCTGACTGCCATCACTCCTCGCTCTCACTACGGCCAATCATCCCCGCTACCGTACTTCCCCCGGTCACGCCCATCTTCACTCGCCTCAGCCGCTCGTCGCGAGCCATGCTCTTCCTGACTGACGTCCACCATCATCCCATCCTCTCAGACAGCGTCAGCGAGAGTGAGAACATTGGGCAATCAAAGTCAAAGTACAAGGCGCCTCTGCCCCCCTTTCCCGAGCGTCTGTGGCATCCCGAGGCTCGGTAGCGGCGCGATCTGCCGAGAGCTCTCCCTTGATTTCCGCGACTCTATCGGCACCTCGAGTGCGATCATATCATACTGACTAATGGCCACTCGGACTATCCGTTCTCCCATGCATCACTCCCTGCTCGACGCCTCTTCCTGCAGGCACCAGCCTCTCGATGCCCCATCTGGTCCTTCACTCATCTGCTCGAGGCTGTGCTCTGCCACCAGAAGCCTGATCGTCCATGTGTCCTCCCTTTACCCCTCCTCCGCACGCCTGCCCTACACCCGTCCGCGAACCGGTCCTCTCGCTCAGCACGCGAACTATCCCCGGCTTCCGCTCATCTCAAACACCCCTCGCTTTGCCGTTCGGCGTCAAAGCAACGTCAAGGTCGTAACCCGGATCGTCGCCCTCACGCTAGCTCCGCCCTAGGTTCGGGTCTCGTGCTACAGTGTCCGGTATGTCTTTTGCCCAGCGTCCGGCCGTAAGGATCCTTCGCAGCTCCGCTTTTCATCTCCAGCTGACGCGTTGGCGGCGCTCTCTTCGAATAGCATTAGCGTGCTCCTGGACCCACTCTGACGGCACTGTAATGTGGATGGTGCAACCTCCTTGCCCACAGAGCGAATGTCAGCATTCGTCATCGAATAGAGCGTGTCATAAGCTCCATGTACTGTACCTGTATTTTCGCGTCGAGTCGATCCGGTACGCGTGCTCCCTCCCCCAACGATCCGAAACACACGTTGGCAGGATCTTATTTTCCATGTGGCCTTGCACTTTTAATCAAACCATCTTGGTTCGCCCTTGTTTGCTCCGCATCCCGCGGTACGAGTCGAACCGGGCAATCCTTACCCTCTCTTGCCCTGCGCCCTTCGTGCCGCAACAGGCGAGGTCCGTCAGTATTGTGAGACGGGTCTCGCTCGTGCCCCGCGCCCATAGCAACCAAGTGCTTTACCTCTCAATCATGTCCTCCCTTTTGCAAGATCGCCTTACCCGCTCTCTGCCAAGCCCACGGCGGCACAACTCCCGCTCATCCGCCTCCCTGTTTGTAAGCACGACGCGCGAGTTTCTAAGCACGTCGATCACCTTTTCAGGGTGGTTCGGAGGGCCACAGAATATACATCTTGATCGCGCTTGGACGGGCCGGCGCACATCCGAGCACAGCTTCTCTAGTCTGCTTGATCGGGCCGCCCGATGCAGTACGCACGCTGTCCCTCGGTTCGAACGAAACGAAGCTCGAACCCCACACCGTGTATGAACTGTTGACGCTCAGACTTATATGGAGGTTCAAACGCTCGCAGACGAGCGAGTGATTCGCCGCGTGCGACCGCACCGTCACTGTGACCGACGCTCAGACCGGTGAATGTATGCACGTTTCACTCGTGTTGTGCCCGGATTGTGCACGCGTCAAGTAGAGGTCGTGCGGTAGCCGACGCCAGGGCCACTGTTGCAGGTTGTTAGAGATACGCAAGTCTCTTCCCGATCCATTCCGATTTGTCTGAGTCGGCCGCGCCACAGCAAAATAGCATGACATCCGCCGTGCAGATCAAACCACCCCGTGTAGCGGTGCGTGGCCTCTGCTCGGAGTTGCTCGACACACCTGTACGGTAGGATCTGCGGCATGCGAGTGGACGCTGCCCATGCATGTACGTACGTCTTCTTTCGCTTGCCATTAGTAACTGAGGCTCACAACCTCGCTGCGGACAGCGAACAGCGGTCTACGACATCCATCGCTGCGATAGATTACTCTGAACGCGACTTCGTGTATCAGCAGACCGGCACGATGCATACGAAGCGCAGTGAAACAGAGCCTCATAACGATAAGGTTGAGGGTTCAGCGTGTGTCTGCCTCCCTACTTCTCAATGGCATGCACTCACTGCTTGAATTCGACCGGATGTCGTAAGCACCGGAAGCCCTACATCTTCAAGTAGGGAATGACCGCACCAGCGACAGCTCGCTGCCTCTCAATGAGACTTCCAAGAGATGGATGTCGTGGACAGGTCGCGGGCTATAAGCCCGCCATTGCAGTGCCTCTCGCATCAGCGTTACCTCGCGCTTCTTCGCCTTAGACGAGGCCGGACGGCTAGGAAAGTCCTCGTGGGAGACGGCTGCACCAACGACGTGACCATGGACGTGAAGATATGCTTAGTTGGCATGATCGACAGACCTGAGAAAGCATATTGTATAATTGAAGTTGAGGTCGCGGTCGGACGTCACAACGTTCCACCAGAGAATGTCAGAAACCAGGAGCAGCCGTTCTTTGACCGCTGCCGTCAAAGATACACGTAAACAAGCGCATACACCCTTGCAGATCATCCGCCTACCTGGGTAGATGGACAATGCCCAACTAGAGTAGAAGCCGGGCTGCCGGAGACATCACGACACCGGACGAGTGGAGATATGACGGCAATTACCCTTCATCGTATGCGTCGCGAGCGGGGATGCGGTGATCTGAATTTGCGAAAGGCCCACTTCCCGCCCGAGTGTTGCTTTCGCCGGAGCCTAGCGCTACTTCCTGTTGCATGAGAAACACCAGCTGAGAGTTCCGCGAGTGGTAGAATGATTCACACGAGCATCGATAGGAAAATCAGGGCGCAAACCGCACATGCACCTTGCTGAACCACACCCATATTACGTGCGGTTGTACTCTTTTTCTTCAGCTCCTACTGTCATGCTTAATTGACGCGGCGAGTATACAGATATACAGACGGTCCGAGGGCAGGGCGTCGTTCCTGGCGGACCTCTCGGACTGGCGGGACGAGGGGGTGCGCCTGATTTCCGAATTTGGCTGAGATCTACCCCGATCGAGAGAGCACATGGGACACAGCACAGGTTCAAGCCCGATCGCATCGAGATGAACAACTTCACACACACCGTCACATCTACGCACCGCCGCGCCTCCGACTCGGTCGGAGCCTCGGAGGACAGAAAGTGGAAATCGGGCGGGAACGCGAAAGCGTCCAAGTGCCTCTCCGTTTGCTTTCCCGAGTCGAACTGGACCGCGTCGAGCCGCGTACAGGCCCACCTCCCCCTCGGCCGTTGAATCGCTCTTGACGCTTTGAAGTGTCACGGCCGACACAGCCTCGCAAACACTGCCATGTTCCGTCCGGAGCGATTTTCCTCTTGGCGAAGACGTCGTCAGGCATGAAGAGATCGCCCGGCCATTGCAACTCCTCCGATACTTCCTTGCTCAACAGCGGACAGTGTCGGACCGTTGCAGCCGAGCAACAACAGTGGAGACACCATGGCGCAGCACTGCGTTCTCCGGAAGGCTCTCCTCCGAGCGTTGGTGAAACGCGTTCCAAAATCCTAGGTTCAAGGTTTGCTCTTGCAACGCGGCACCGCAACTGTGTAGTAAGTATGACTCCGAACTCGTCTTGTTTCCGCACTACGGCCCGAATAGCAGCACTATATACATGGGCGTCAGCGGTGTAAGCTTGAGTGCTCATGGTGGCACACATGGCAAATGCTACGAACCACTACTTACTGGTACTGAAGTACTGAAGGCTTACTCTCGAATCTCGAAGCCATGCGAGTTCAACAGGCTGAAATCATTCCTGCGACAGCATCTGATACGTTTGAAGCCTGCTTTGACTTAAAACAGACGCGCAGTTACCTGCGAACGCGCCCGTCACCTCTCTTTCTCACACAGGTATTCCAGCGTTCCAGAGAGCGAAGCTGATCCTAGTAAAGGTCCCGCTCACACGCCTAGGACGCCGCCGTAACGATACCTACCCCTTGCGAGTGCTCACACATTCGGAGTACATGGTCAGTCTGGTTCTCCTCGTCGGTTACTCTATACGGGTACATGGTGAACACTATGCAATCGGGCCAAAGACTCACTCACTACAGACAACAAGCACAAGCTGACCCAGTATGGGCCACCTTGAGTCCGTCTTTACTTTTGAATCAGATTTGATCGCTCATTGGAACCCAGCAGACCCTTGGTCTGTGGTGATAATGCAAAGGCTCTGATCTCACAAAGAAGTCCGTTGTGTTTCGCTTCTTCTAGCTGCATTGGGTCTCTCCAAAGTCGGAAAGTTCCCAGCTGTCGATAACAAAGGTGGTGCAAACCGCTGCTGTGCCCCCATCAAGAACACGGTGAGTCGACCACCCAGGCTATACAGCTCGGGGGTCTTATGCTACCGTACCTAGTATAGCGTTCCGAGAGAGGTGCGTATTCCGTCCCTTCCGCTAATTGTCAACCTAGCGAGTGTGCTCTTGAGGACGCCTTATTCGGACAGACCCTCGGGAAGCTCCGACTAGTCCTCGATCTTCGCACTTGATTTTCAGCGCCCTGGACGGAGGCGCGGCCTCAAATCCTACTGCCGCGTTGATGCTCTCGATAACGCGTGGAGGATGGAAACCTGTAGACCACACAAATCGACCATGGGCGGCAAGTTTTGATTGCTACGGAACGCCCAGTAGCACCCAATGGTAGAGCGAAGGCCGAGCTTCAAGCGCGAAGACTATGTACAGTCGAACCCCTCATAACCCATACCTCGCTTGGCACCAAGATCTGCATATCGCTGAGTACTCATGCATCCAGCTGTGCTCGGATGAGCACCACTACATAGCCCTGGTATAAGCGGATCTGTCGCTTAAAATTGCGAGAAAAAAATGGAAATATGCTCGAGAGACGGCGTTGCCGAGAAGTATGGGTTATGAGGGGTTCGACTGTACATCACAAACCAGTTCGACATACGGTAAGATCCTACAGTGAAGATGTAGCCGACCCGAGCTCTACCGCAGTGGGACAGTGATCTTCCCGATACATAATGATACCAGTACTATAGTATCGTTCCCTCAAATGAATCGACGTTACGGGCGACTCCCTTTACGTCGCTGTCAAAGAGAGCATTCACGGTGCCTCGTATCCATGGTACCACGCATCAGCGGCGGCCCTCGGGAGCGCTTGCTACTATATGCAAGAGTATCATCAACCGAGCGAGGCAGGCGAGAGCGGCCTCCATTGCCCGTGGGCGGGCATTGGAACACCGTCCGACGCCTCTGCTATCTCTCACGCTCGCGCCGTCGATGGCCACCTATCTACAACACCCCTCTGAGTCCTAAAGCCCGAGGATGGAACCTACCCGGCCGCGCATCGCACAGGTTCATCACTTCGTTAAGACCAGCGAACATCATCGCAGCGGCTGTTCATCGGGACCACTATATCACGGCTCCTGTAGAGCCTCACGTTGAAGCTGATTCCGCACGGGACCGTTCAGAGAAGACGCACAAGTCTACAATCAGACAATGCCGTGTGATTGCATGATACATAGCAGAGTCGATACACGATGTCAAAGAGCAGATGAAGGAAGCAGCCGGTGTGCGCGTTGCGAGCGCCTAGTACTAATGAGCTCACAGAGCTACCGCGGTCCCTATGCGCGGTACAAGTGAAATGCCGGGCGGACTGCGTTGCCGCATGTGGGATGAAATGGTAGAGAGGGGGCAGCATGATACCGCGAAAAGAGCGAGGAAAGGAGACGGCTTAGAAACGTCACGGTGTCGCGATGCGTCATCAGCGGGTGGAGAATCCGACGGCGGCGCGGATCGAGTCGAGGAGGATGTCGTGGTAGTCCCCACCGGCCTCCCACAACGCAAAGCCACGGAGCTTCTTGGACTTGATGAAGTTGCCCTTGGCAGCGAAAGAGGTCGCATCGTCGTAGGAAATCATGACATTCGTCTTCTCGTTGTACACGAATGGCTGTCACCGTAGCAGGTGAGTAATTGAATCTTGAATTCTGTTGAAGCATGCCTGGACAACGTACCGTTTGGCTGCACGCATCGAACACATGGTCGATGCCTGCAGCGACAGTGCCGTTAGAATTAAGGTAGCCGCCGTCGATGAGGCCCCAGAAGGTTATATCGCCGGAAGGGACAGTGGAGATGTTGCCGCAACCATCGTCTTCACCAGCTGGGTCGTCCCATTTGTCACCCGCGGGTACGTTCGTCTTGTCAGCTGCAGCGAAGGGATTCAAGGTGCGCGTGCCATCACTGGTGAACGCGTCGGCCTTCGAGACGCGGAAAGAGTGGCCGTAAGCGGGGACGCCAAGCACGATTTGGTTGAGCGGCATGCCGGCCTTCTGCCACGACGCTACGGCGCTCACAGCACTCCCGTCCTGGTTCGAAGTGCACGTATCGTTCAAGGGCGCGTTGGGGCCGACGGTGTCACTCCAAGTTCCACCCCAGACATCGTAGTTCATGATCTCGATCCAGTCAAGGACCTTGGCAAAACCTGAGACATCAGTAAGCGGAGTGCCGTCAGGACCTTTCCAAGGGTTGAGTGAAGTGGCGGCGGTAAGGATGAGCTTCTTGCCGACTGGATCTGCGCGGAGCTTCTGCAGGAAGGAAAGATAATTCGTGGTGTCCTGGGCCGAGACAACATTGCATGAGAGACCCGATGAAGGTGCACCCGGGAATTCCCAGCTACACGCATTGAATATGTTGTTGACGAGGACGCAGTACGCAGTGTGAGTACTTACTCGAAGTCCACACCGTCGAGATCATACTTGGTGACAACGTCAGTAATCGCCTTAACGAATGCAGTTCGGTTTGCTTCGTTGCCAACATTGGCAGAATAGTAATGAGAGCCTCCCCATCCACCGATCGAGAGCAGAGCCTTGACATTCTGACATTATACAAGATCGTCAGCAGTAATTTGCGCTTGCACGGTGTTCGACCTACGTTCTGGTGAGCTGCCTTCACGAAGTCAGGTAGCTTCTTGGCATCTGAAGTGTCCAAGTCGAGCTGAGTCGTATCGGAGCTCGTGAGGCTAATGACCCAGGAGGATACATTAATTACATCAAATGACGAGTGAAGAGAGGCGAACTAACGCAAAGGAATACGTCAAATGTGTGTACTTGTCCCAGCTGATGCTAGCAATAGGGAAGTCATCGGAGTGGTAACCTGCATACCAACCACCCGAGACCATCGAAGATGAGGATCCGCTGGATGGCTGGGAACCGCTGGAGGCTGTCCCGCTGGTCGATGTGGATCCGCTTGACGACTTGGAACCACCTGAGGACTTGCCACTGGCAGAGCAAGTACGCCTCAAAGAGTGAGGCTTGGCCTGCGAAAAGGGCAAAGTAATGAAAAGAGCGAGATAAAGTAGAGACAGCATGGCTCTGACAAGTCGTCAGACAGGAAGGAGGGGAAGAGAGGGTGGAATGGAGGACAAAGGAGCGTAGGAACAAGGGAGGGTTGGCGAACCTGCTGTTGAACAGGTATAAATACGGAGACCGGACCTTTCCGTGTGCGCACAGGGCATCTGATGAGAAGCCTCAAACATGCTTTGGTGTCTGCGTGGTAGAGTGCATCATGTCCTTGGTCAGAAAGAAGAGGAGCGATGAAACAATAGAAGGTTGCATTCTGAATGTTATTGACGACGTTCGTTGCGGTACAAACGATATGGAGGATGGCAGACCGGCAGTACTCTACCAGGGACTATGGCAACTGGCAGAAGGCATCCGAGACTCCAAGTTGCAATCAACCTCTCCGAGACCAGCGCCGGTACGGTGTCCGGATCAGCATCCGATTGATCCGGTGCACAGCCGCATCGCAACCTCGTACTTGTCCCTGGTATCTCCATCAAAAATTCCCTTGCTTGACAAGGGTCTACACACCCCCTTATTTGATGCCTAAATCTCGCACCCGAGAGTTTCCGCGGCTCCGATCCATTCCGACCCTACAATGAACGTGAACGCCGGTGCTCGGCGCTTCACTCGAGCACGGTTGTTTGCTTTGTCCCACTGTGCCAGCGTTCTGCCTCCTCGTCGCCGGGCGCATTGCGTGTTCGTGAGCACCGCTTCGAATGCAGATTGCAGGTCACAGTGGACATCACCTTCAAACTACTCGATGAGCTCTCCCTTCTCGCATCCGACTGCGCTGAAATTGTTCACTACGATCACGGATACTTCCTTATCTGCACATTCAATCCAAGGTTTTCGACCATAAGTGTTCTTCAAACTACCTTCGTGAGCTCTTCCGGTGCTTTTCCCTCTCTGCACCTTCAACTCACGGTCTCAGAGGGTAAGGCTTCTCAACATCCACACGAGCGCTGTGCTTGCCAGATACACTGCATGGCTAGCATTCATTTACAATACACGACAGTCACCTGCATGTCACAAGGATGTACGTATGGCATCAACGGCAACGGTTTCACACATAACCCAGGACATGGATCTCCACCGAAAACCCATTGTGTCCCTCGCCCAACAAAAAGTCCTGACCCGAATACCATATATAAACATCCGTTATCACCAAATCGCGCAGCAGGCACACCCATGACTTTCGACAAGGACGGATTTGACCTTTGCTGTCGAGATCCCAGTCTTCGGCAATGTATCTGAACTTGAAACCCCAGTCCGGCGAGAGGTACTTGTTTAGCAGAACAGGATCCGTGCCCAACGGGAAGGAACGATGTAGTATACGTTCTTGCTGCAACAAACCACACCCTGTAAGTCCGAGCTCATTGGCCAATCGAGTCCGACGATTACTCAGCCTGACAGCTTGGTTCCAACTTCCCGGCGTAAAATACCGTAGACTGTAGTAGCTAGACCTGCCACACGCTTCGATACTAAATGAATATAAATGAATCCATTGTGTTCTTTGTACCACTTGCACTGGATCGTCCCAACGCCGCTACTCAAGCTATTGAGTATCGTGATCTCCTACGACACAGGCCACAATTGCTGTCATGTTTTTCGCCCTTGAGCGTCAAGCAAGGGTTACGCCGACGCGCAGCGGCGGCTCTTCCCTCGTTCCCTAGCTAAACGCAATTCTACATCAGCAAAAGCGCGGGGAGCATCCATGCGCTTGCAAGGTGATCTAAGCGTATATAATGTACGAAATCGCTCGCAATACATGTCCATCCTTATTTACAATTGTATAACATACCCCCCTTCTTTGCAAGGTGCTTGCAATGGAGACATTTGCTTGCAATGTAAGCAAGCAATTTTTGACCTTCCGTGGCCTTATGCCCATTAGATAGGCATGTATCGACATGGAGGTAGATATGGGGATTCTAATAATGGCCACACCTTCAGATCATTCCGTGGGACCCAAGTGGCACTGGCATCCGGCATGCAGCGAGCAATGAGCAGAAAACTGATCCGCATTGTGAGCAGACTATGTACATATACTAGCATACGAATACATCAGGTACTGGTGGTTCTGCGGAGCAAGGAACAGAGAGATCATTGACATCGGATGCAGCGACGCGAGAAGACGGGGAGAGCATGACCGTAAGTGAGACCGAGACCGAGACCGAGACCGAGCGTCGACTGAGACTGAAACCGAGACTGAAACCGAGACCGAGACCGATAGCGTGCTGAGAAGGAAGGGTTTTCCGCAGTGGAGATGGAGGCGGGACGGCACAGTCCATCATGCTACGGGTTCGTCGCCAGAGGGGTCAGGCTCCGCGTCCCGCGCGGCGAGAGCCCTCTTGAGGGACTCGAACTCATCGTCGAGGTCATCATCCGCTTCATCAACAATGGTTGTGCCGTAAACGTGGCTGTTTCAATGATCATCAATGAGTGTGCACACGCTCAGTTCCGAGTGCCGAACCTTATGAAATGAGCCAAGACTGATTTGCCAAGCCCGTTGCTGTTGAGCAAGTCGACAACCTTGTCGAAGAACTTGACGCCGTTGAAGACCCTCACGTTGTGGTCCTTCCATGTTATCTCAGAGGACAAGATATGGCGTAACTGTTGGAGAATTAGCAGAGTGGAAATGGTGACTATGCGAGAGCGAACGTACCAGGCACGTGATGTAGCCAACGTTCTCAGGAGTGACATTGTCAACGCCATGTACGCGTGAGATCGAGGGACGCCCGGCGCCCCCGATTCCCGGATCCTTTGTTGCGGAATCCGGGCTGGTCCAAATGCAGCGATAGGCCTGTATTCCCTACGTCAGTGTTATGGTACTTGTAATGTCAATGGGGATGCTTGCCTGCATGAGTAAAGGGCTCCGGAAGAGATACCGTGAGGGGTCACCCGGCACCCCCGAGTACTCAGCGTAGAGGAAACTTGGGAGTGTTGTATGGTTGCTCTTGTTTTTGGCATGACGCAAGCCTTCTTGGTACCTAAAGAGTAATCAGTCAAAAGCCCGGGCCAGCGCGATCCCGAACAACGTACCCCTCGGGATCTTGGTCAAACTCATCGCGGGCGGAGCGCTTGACCAAGAGCCGGGCCGACCATAGGCTGTTCCAGCCCCAGTCGCCTCTATTCTTGTTGAAGACACCATCGACCCGAGGGGAGAGGATTATCAGCTCATCTTCTCCTGCAATCTCAAGGGCCACATCAGGAATCCAGTTATGGATGTGGTCTTTGAGTGTTGATAGGTCCGCGGTACGGCCGGCGCGACCATGATGATCGATCTGCGGGTAGTCAGCATGGCGGACAGTCAAGAGCAGTAAAAAAATACTTGCAAAGTTGCTGAGTAGAATGAGGTCGAGAGGGCGCTCTTCGAGCAACGGGAGCATGGGACCTAAGTAAGGGATGCGCGCGAGAATCCATTTGGCGACCTTGACGAAGACATTGCATTGTTCCTCCGAGCTGGATATGTGTCAGCAAAGTGTGATTCAGGAATTAAGTGAACCTGCCATTCGCGCAGAGCGATGCTGCGTTTGCGAGCAGTGTCCAGATCAGGTGCAGTGCAGATTGAGAATCCCATCGCGACAGCCTGACTGATTCCCACGTATGGCCCGAACATGCGCATAGTCAACCGTGCCACAGCCTGCAGAGGCTTGAGAGGAGAATCTGCCGAGCTGCAGAGAATGTGAGCTGTTGCTGTACACTGGAAGCTGGGAAGTTCACGTACTCGACACGCCAACGGTGAGCTTGCGCAGTCTTGAGGTCCTCAACCATCGTAAGGTATTGCTGCTCCAGCAGTGTTAGAGGCTCAATGGATGTAGGGCGCGTCGACACGGGGGGCTCTTCTGAATTATCCTGGAGAGTTCTGTCTCGGTTGCGGCGTACACGAGATCGAGAGCGAGAAGGTGTCCTGCGGCCGTGTTCCCGGTGCGGGGGACTGGCAGAACGCGAGTCGCGACGTCGGGACCGGGAGCAGTCTTCACGCGGGATGTAGAGGGGTTCGGCGCGGGCCATGGTGAGGGAAGGTGGGAGAGAGCGAGATGAGCAGGTCGAGCGACAGTGAGCGAGTTTTGTGAGTGAGTATATGCGGTGGAGTATGGGAGGAAGCCATGGCAGAGATGGAATTTGCACCTGCCTCGAA